>CAEFZY010033557.1:0-41066 GCA_903066815.1 Brachyrhaphis roseni | reverse complement strand
AGGGAAGTCAACTTTTTGTCTGGGGTATGTTTTACCAGGGATGCATCTAAAAGTTGCAGTCTGGAGGACTGCACTTGGGCATTTCTGATTTATACCGTCAATGTGGCCCGTTGAGGGGGGCCAATATGCTGAAGTGGCCCTTGGTGAAATTGAGTTTGACACCCCTGCTCTAAAGGATTGATGGACACTGAGATAGTCTCTTGCCTAATGAAACATTTGACATTAATTTTAATGCAACCCCCCCAATCCAGATTTAGTCCATAGTTTATGCTGGTCAGGACAAAAAGTAAACTGGGTTTCCCATCTGATTGAATTCAAGTCTTCAGAAAAAGAAATAACTTGAGTTTGTGTTATACAATAATATTGAAAAAGGAACATTTCTCAACAAAAGCAGTTAAGATCATGAAGCTTTTAAGCAAAGAAACATTTTGTTGAATTTGATCCAGTATGAAATCCTCTTACGAAAACCCAATCCTTTGAAATCCCTCATCAAATCTGATTAGGTTTAGCTTAAAACATTAGCAATTAAGTTAAGTTTTAAGGAGCAACAACTTAACGCTTTAGTCACGCTTTCTTTGGAGTAGTTAACATCAGGGAGAAGTTTCAAACTAAAAATCAGAAAGCAACCTGGAGACAAATATTATACATGTGTGAATGACATAATTTATTTCTAATTTAAGTCACAGTTTATTATCAACTGATTTTTTGTTATATTTGAGCTTACAATAACCAGAATGACAGAAAAAGTAAGAAGGACACATTAAGGCAGAAACTATTACTAAAGCAAATCATTTATTAATTGAAGGGTGTTTCAGCCTTTGAGTTGGAGCTGCTGACACACACTCAGAATTTGTTCCTGACTCATAACAAACTGAGTCACACAAAAGTTGGCTGCAACTTACAACTTTTTTTAAAAAACGAGATCGTTTGCGATTTCAGCGGAAACTTTGAGTTTTTATGTCAACTCTTATGTCATTGCTTAGACCTTGGTGCCTGCATCATTCCCACCCTCTGCAGAGCAAACGACTGCAGGGTTGCTGGGTAAAAACAATCAATCCTGCAAAAGAAAATCTCCAAAGAGTGTGCAGCCTTTGGAAATGATACAAAGTGTGAATCAAAAGTTGATGGACTGAAAGTCAGTTTGAGCCTTGAAAAGAGCTGACAACTGTTTTCTTCAAAGAGTAAGAAGCACAAAAGCAATAACAGTTGCTTCTGGTATTTTCTTTAGATTTTTTTATTCAAAATTTAAATGTAAAATTAAATTGTGTCTGCTTTGCATTTTGCAGCCAAATAAGGCAGGCAAACCCACTAAGACATTGTTTCTATGCTTTTGATACCAGCATAAGTGACAACAATATGCTGTAAAATACATAGATGTGTTTGCCCAAGGTGAAGTCATTATGTTCATTCAATACTTTTAATTTATGGTTGTTTTGTAATTATTAGTTTTGCTACTAAAAGGAAGCGATGGTGCTGCATCTTTTGAGTAGACCGTGTGTCAGTTTGTATTGATACACTTTTAGTTTTCTATTACTTACTCATTTTTCTGTTTACCATCAGAAAAAATGTAGTCAAAGGACTGGAATGAGGTAAAATATTAAATCTTTAGAGACATGTTACCATGACATTGTGCAGTCCCAGTTACCATTTTTGATATATTTCCTTTAGAAATACAATTTTGAGAAGTCTGGTGTGCATTTGCAGTTTTTGTCCTATTCTAAATAAAATGCATTCCTACTAAATGCTTTAAAAAATAAATAGAATCCACTTGGTAGTAATTTCATTTCAGAATAAATATAGCTGTGCTGTGAAATGCTCATAGGTTTGTTGCACTATAGAGATCTGGTCATATGAGAAGAAAATTGACTTTTTATCTCATAAGCTAATGAAGTGAAAAGCAGAAACTATTTATTGCCTCGATCATGCGTTACCAGAGTGAAACATGGTGGTGGGAGCATCATACTATGGGAATGATTTTCAGTAGAATCAGAGAAGATGTTCAGCATGGATGGAGCTAAAAACAGGAGAGTGCTGGAAGAAAACCTGAAAACAGGCAGGAACAGACCTAAGACAGGAATAGAGGTTCACCTTCCAGATGGACAAGGTTGAAAAATATTGAAAGTACAATTACGTGCTACTTTGTAGTGGTTAACCACATAC
Organism: Brachyrhaphis roseni; assembly: GCA_903066815.1. Lineage (NCBI taxonomy): Eukaryota > Metazoa > Chordata > Actinopteri > Cyprinodontiformes > Poeciliidae > Brachyrhaphis > Brachyrhaphis roseni. The sequence goes on along the minus strand of CAEFZY010033557.1, from coordinate 38,906 downwards.
AATCCCAATAAAATACTATAAAGTTTGTTTATTGTGAAGTTACAAAATGAAAGTAGAATGTGAGAAAAACATGTTCATTGGGCATGAATACAATGTTAAAACTATTCTAATTAAAAGTTAAAAGATTTTCACAGACATTAAAAGTTGATCCACAGTTACAGTTTGTTTCTTACTGAACTTTACTCTTTTTCCTCATTTTACCTTTTGCATTTTTCTTTTCTTTGAAATGATTTTAAACTATCAGAAATCCCATTTGCTAGTCTTTTACACAACAGCACAGCGAGGAAAACCTAACAGTACATCGTATGGAAGTGTTTGCACTCTGGATGACTCTCATTTAGCCCCCGTCCAGCAAACCCAGCAAACACATTGGAGTAAAATACGACCTAAGCCACATATTGGCACCTTGCCTCCTCTTAAACAAATCAGACCATGGAGACTAATAAAAATATGTCTGAGAGCAACTCTTGCTTCCATAGACAAGGAGGTACCAAAGAGGGGAGCTAGCTATTCTCAGCTATACCCTGCAGAAGACCGAATAGTGCTATTCACTAAAAGCAAAAAGAGCAAGCCTCACCTGCAAATGCACACACATACAACCGCCCTTCTTTACAGTTAGATGTTGCTTTGGTTTCATATTGTTCCTTGTGTCTCAGGAAACAAACTCACTCGTTGGAAACAAATTGCTTCTTTAGCTCAGAGACATAGTGAGAGTGAGGTCCATCATTAGACCAATTACTGCCATCACAGAATAGAGGCTGCTGCGTCAAACTTCACACTCCAGAGAGGGGATAGATGGGGTGGCGGATGAAGAAAAGCAGAGTGTCTGTCTGGCTCAAGGAAGAAACAGACCAATCAGGTCTAAATCTCAAACTCATCCAAGCATCCAAGGTGCGTTGGCTGTGAGCTGCCATCATAAGTAGATTTACATAAAAAAAAAAAAGAGTTTTTGGTATTTGAATGAGTCATCCTCACCCAGGGATTCAAGTGCAATATTTTATTACCTATAGCCCTAATAAATAATATGCAGAGATATAGCAGCGAATCTCTGCTAGACCAATTACTGCCATTGGTCTAGCAGAGATTGGTAGACCAATGGCTACCATCGACTGATGGTGGATAAATCTCAAGCAAAAAAACAACTGATCTGTTATTTTGGTGCATTTTGTTTTTACATTAATATACTGTTGTTAGTTTATAAATCACTGAATGGCTTAGCACCAAAATACATGCCGTTGTTATATCAACCATCCAGACCTCTCAAGTCTTCTGGTTCTGGTCTGCACAATCTACAATCCACAAATCTGGAACAAATGTCCAGAAAACTGCAGAATAGCTGAAACACTGAGTTCCTTTAATTCATGACTAATAACATGTTTAGAGTTGCTGATGAACCATAATAAATGAAACAGTCACCAACATATTTGATGTGAATTGATTTTAATGATGGCACTCGACAAAATGTAATGTTTGTTACTGGTTTCATAATTGGTGACTGTATGTTTTATGACTTTTTTTAAATGTTTTTAAGATGTAAAACACTTTAAGCTGCATTTATTTATTGATTGATTACTTAGAAAAGTACCGTATTTTTTGGACTATAAGCCGCCACTTTTTTCCCCATGCTTTAAACCATGCGGCTTACAGCCCGGTGCAGCTTTTCTGTGGATTTTTCTTCAACCATAAGGGGGCTCTTTAGCAGGAAGTGAATCATTGGAAGTCAAAATGGGAAATCAAAGAAGAAAGTGCCGATTTTCATTTAGAACAAGCACATGCTAGCAGTAGGCACGACGGAGAAATGTTTTCAAACTCATACCCTCTCATCATGGAAACCACATGAAGAAGTTCATATAATGCAGCTTTTAAGTTGAAGGCTATCGATTTGGCAGTACAGATCTATAGCCGCTTATTTATGTACATTTTCAGTTTTTTTGAAAAAAAAACTTTGTGGATGCAGCTCATAGTGAGGTGAGCTCTATACTCCAGAAAATATGGTAATCAAGATGCCACTGGTAACTCTGGAGGAGCTGCAGAGATCCTCAGGTGAGTTAACATGAAAACTATTAGTCATGCACTCCATAAATTTGGCCAAGAACAAAAACTTTGTTAAAGTAAGAAATCCTGTTTGCATGTAGGGAAACATGGAGGTGGCAGCATCATGCTATGACAGTGATGTTTTAATAGGAAGAAAAATGCAACATATGTGGGGGGAAATAGCCCGTTAGATCCCGCAAAAGTCTTGAGACTGAGATTACTTTCCAGGAGGATCAATCTAACTAAACATAAAGCCACAGGGTCAATAAAATGGCTTAGATCAAATCTTGTGCTTTAGAATGGCCCAGTCAAAGTCAGAACTGAAATCTAATTGACATTTGGAAAGAAGTATGGGCAGAGCTGGTATTAGGACAAAAATAGGAAAAAATGGGTGAAACTACATTATGGGTTTTGCAAGACAACATAGATAGCACTGACACAGTTCATAGTTATTCAGTCTAAAGCTGTAAAGGACTTTTCTTTTTCAAAATTGTGTAACTTCATGTGTTATTACTGATCAGCCTCACTTACAGCCTCAGTGGGGATGTCTTCTAACATAAAAAATGTCACCATTAAAAAGTTTAGCAAAGTTGTAAATACATTTTGCTACAGCAGCTGGGAAAAAAAAAAAGAGTTGTAGACACAATACGAAAACCTAGGAGCATTCCAGTGTGTCGCAAACTTCTCTACAAACAAATGCGTGGTATGGCATGGACATACTCATTTGTCAACTTCGGCTAAACTGAGAAGAAAACTGCTGTAGAATAAATCTTGTGAACATGTTGAAAACCTTACTGGTGCTCACCAACTATGCCAGGTTTACGCACTACTATATCGAAGGGATTCATTTTATTAGAAATGTAACAATTAACAGGGTCATGCCTGAATGCTGAAAACATGTAATTAAAGTGAATAAATGAAAAAGTAACAAACCTGATCTGGTTGAAAAAGAATTGAAAAGGTCAGTTCCTTTAGCTTTTAATTGGCCTGTTAAATAAAATAAAAATAAACAATATCAATTTTATGGTTGTGGTCAACTTTAATAAGCCATACAGTGCAATGAACAAGTCACCTCCCTTTCTCTTTAATCACAAACTTGATTGTTAATCTGCTGCCACGGCAACAATCTATGCAAAGAACAACAACTAACTGCTAGTTGATGAAAACAACAGCGCAAGCTTACATAAAGACTTACACGCTGACCTAAAAGCTGGATTTATTGCCAAATTTTATTAGACTTTAAGTCTTGTAACTGTATTTTGCATCACTGGCCTGTCTGTATATAAAACCACTGCTAGAAAAGCCCCTCTTGCATCTGTTAGGCTGTTTGATAAAAAAAAAATTACTGAAAAATTGTCACATTTATGTAAATTAATTTGGTCTCACTGAAGTGTTTTGTTTAGTTAAAGGATAAAATTGGCTCAGTGAGAATCTATTTAATCCAGAAACTGTTTTATTATTAAAGACAGTAAACTGCTTTATGGGCTCTATACACTGAAACTGACATATGTTTATTGAAATTTAAGGCAGATGTGCAACCAGTTTTTACTATGCAATACAAACAAGCTAGTACAAACTACTTTCTGTTTTTGTAGGACTTTTAAGGAAAATTTACAAGCTACTGTAAAAAACATACATTCGGGGTGTGCTGTGGTGGTGTAGGGGTTCAGCACAACCCCCGTATGGAGGCCTTAGTCCTCAACGCGGCCGTCATGGGTTCGACTCCCGGTGACATTTGCCGCATATCTTCCCCTCTTTCCTGCCTACTTTCAAAAATATGGGCCACTAGAGCCAACAAAATCCTTGGAGAAAAAAAAAATCATTCAAAATAATTGGTGCTTTATTTATTGTATTTTTTTTTTTTTTTTTTTTATTTCCTTTATTAACCAGGTAAACCCCATTGAGATCTAGATCTCATTTTCAAGAGGGACCTGGGCAGAAGTCTGCAATACACAGCAAATGGTTACAAAATAAAACTAATTAATACTTTTTTTTAACCCACAAAATAGAACTGGAGTGCTATTCCATTATTCCTAGTTACGGTATTCAGGCGATGGGGGCCTGCTTTAACCTCTTCAGACAAAATATGATCTCATGTCACTGAAGCACAAAAATGTTATGAAGTTTCTGAAATAGAATATGAGGTTTTGTCTGCAATAGGGATGGGAACTGATAAGAATTTAATGATTCAGATTCCATTATTGATCTCACTTATGAATTAGATTCCTTATCGATTCTCTAATCATTCAAAATATGCGTCATGTTGCATTCAATTCAGACAAAATTAAAGCTGGCTTAAAAAATAAAATGTACAGACAACTTTGCCTTTTCGGGAAGGATTTTTTAAGTCTCCAATTGTGGAAAACACCCACTTAAACGTTATTTATTTTCACTTCTCTCATTTTACTTTTCCCTGCCTCGATGAAAGGGGTAGCTAAAAGTGTAGATTAACAAATCCAAGGAATTGAACTATAGAGAACCGGTTCTCTACCAGAACCAATGAACTGTAACTGTAGGTTAATTCTAACAGCGTTAGAATTAACCTAGCACAGTCCTGGAGAGCTACCATCCTGCAACTTTTAGATTCACCTGAATCATATTAATGGCTTATTATCAGGCCTCTTCAGAGCTGAAGGACTGAATGGTGATGAATTCAGTCATTTGATTCAGGTGTACTGGAGCAAGTATGTATCAGAAAGTTGCAGCTCTCCAGAACTGAACTTGGGTAACCCTGGTCTATAGTGCTTCAGCGCTATAGACCAGTATGTTTTCATCTTCAGATGAAAACTTACTTGACAGGAGCATCAAAAAGTTGTTTAACAATGAAGTAAGGGGAAGCATAAAGGATGCAAGCATCTTATGCAAACTGTTTGTCATTGGCATGACGACTAGTCATTCATGCTGCTACAACATAGAGCTACTCTTTGGCTACAGACGGTCATTTTGCTCTTTCGCCATTTCATACAAGAAAGGTAAGTTTTCTTGATGTTTAAGTGATTTGGGGAATGTGTAAATTGACCTGGAGTAACAGGAAGGCTGAATTGTACTACAGCAAAGTTTTTCTCAATTCTCTTATTCCAAAGTTTATGTAAGTTTACAAAAATAAATGGCCACCAAACTAATTCTGTGTGAGAGCATTACAGCCCCCCCCCCCCACACTAAAGTCAGGGAAAAAACTGTATGGTATAAAATAAATACAATCCAAAAGTACTTAAAAGATGTTGTTCCTCACAAGATTACAGATAAACGTCTGTCTAGGCCAACTAGCACTTCTGCCGGTATTTGAGCAGAAGTGCTAGTTGGCGGTGACATAAAAGCCTATTTGAGTCTTACTAACTTTTTAAACACAGGTTTAATATTAAATAGTAATATTTCACTTTAAATATTGCTATTTAAAGTGAAATCTTAGTGAGAGCAAACCATTTTCTTGTCCACCTCTACCTTCCTCTTCTCGCTTGTTTTCCGCTTCAACAAAGAGGAAGCAGCTCTAAGCAACCTCCTCCATCTATTTATTTGCTCAGAGTCCAAAGAACTGCAAAGCATCAGGAATAAAACAGCAGTGAAAGGGTTGGAGACAGGTACACAAACACGCTGCAAATTCATCTGCGCACACGTGGATGGGACTCGCACACAAACACACACTCCTGGTTGAGCATCTAAATCACATTAACCGCCTGCCTGCCATCCATCACTCCCACAGACAAAAGCACATGCAGGAGAGGCGGGGAAACTGCATGGCAACATGTATAACCGCACGCAAACAAACACACACAATCGGTCATAGAGCAGCAAACACACCTTGAAACCAGGAGACAGCACACAGGAAAACGCAATCTCATTACGAACAGTCACAAATCAACTTCCATTCGCTTCCATGCACATCACTGTCAGCTCACATCTATCGCACATTTAGAGATGGACTCATTTGCAGAGCTGTAGCTGCTCACTCCAAAGTTACACAGAAATCAGAAACAAGAACAACTAAACAACAACATACTATGGTTGCTTTGAAAATTTTACGAAGGAGCTAAACGACACGTTGAGTAATCTTTCGTGACTTTATCAATCTTCCTTACTATTAGAGGGGGAGGGGTTCCCACATCGCAACGTTCTGTTTGTGTAGATGTTTGTAGACCCGAGTGTTTGTTGGAGGCGCCTGTTATCTTGAAGATGGTGTGCGCCTGTGGGGTGCTCCTTACCTAATGGGAAGCATAGTGGGAGTGTGGATGTCTATGTATGTTTGCATGTGTGTGTTTTATCTAATGGGCTGTCTCTTGGGTGAAGTAATTACCTAGTAAAGCAATAAAAGGGTCAAAAAAGGAGAGGAGAAAAAATGGTTTAAGGAGGCAGGACAAACTTAAAGCTAGCTATTTATCTACCCATCTGTCTATCTATCCATCAATCTGTTTATCCATCTTTATATATGTATATATATTCTGAAGTCTCCTCTCTTAGCTCAACACAAAGAACCTAGCACTTCTTCTCAACCCCAACTACCTGCTCAATCACCTTTCCTCCGAAAATGATGTTGCAAACGTTCAATTCACCACTGAGATTAAACTAAATTAAAGGGGATCGTTTTATGCCTGGTTCACACGGAAGTATTTTCAAAAATTTTCTGCCAATTTTCAAAACCTGAGGGACCTCCATGATGATAAAAAATCTTAAGTACAACAGGTTTGGTCGTACAGTGTGCGGTTTTCAGCCTCACGGCAGAATCCACACGCCACACATGAGCCGATTTCACTCAAACATTCTGATGAAAGCTCTGGATTGTCTGTCCTGTTTGTTTTTGTGTTTTCCTACGATTCATTAACAACCTTTCCAGGGGGTTCCCTGCCTTTTCACAATCGACTTCAGAAATGGGGCACGGAGTGGTAAAGAGGATGGATAGAAGGATGGATGTGCTCTTGGGAATACACAAAGATGCAGTTATAAATGCTAAGAGTAATAATTGTGTAAATCTCCAATAGAAGACTTAGTAGAGTTCAAAATTTGCAACTTAATTCACACCTCTAAACGTAACCCCTAAACATAAACAAGGGTGTCCACTAGGGGTGCACCGATAAATCAGCCAGCCAATTTCCTTAATTTTGCATGATTGGTGGTTATCTATAGATCGACCTCACCACAGGTCTAAAAACCAGCCACTGCCCTCTTTTGCTCTGCTGCGAGACACTGAATGAGTCATGTCTGTACGTTTGCAGTTAATGATAGTCACTCAACTGTTGCCAACTCATTGACTTTTTGGTATATTTAGAAAAATTTCAGACAAAAAAAAATCAGTATTGGCCAAAATCAGAATCAAACAAAAAACTGGCATCCAAACCCCTAACCCTAGACAAGAGTGTCCACCTTAGGCCCATTGGTCTTCAGAAGGTCAGCAGATATGCAAGAAATGGTCCTAAATAAAGTAGCTAAACAAGTGCACACACACTTGCACACGGGAGCATTGACTTTATTCCTAAAATTATGGCTAGAAGTAAATATTTTGAACACTGTCAATTACAGATCTTAGAGGGAAATCAAAAATCTGCATCAGCAGGTATAAAGTCGATAAAACATCCCTGCATCTCTATTTTTGCTCGCGGTGTGCATCTTCAGTCGACCCTGGTGTGTCTGCTTGTGAACAGCAGTGAGGATTAGACAGTAATTCACCTCACTGTACAGCTACAAAACAGCTGCTGACAAAACGCATCTGCAAGACTGTACGTCTGCCCACGTGGCATCAAAGCAGCGAGCGACTTGACTGCTCCTTTCCTTGGCTCCTACAATCGTTTAAAATCATCTGCACACGCACACTCATATGCACATACCCCCGGCCGTTTGATGTGTAATGAGAGAAACCATTAGCAGTAAAATTGGGCTCTCCCCGCCCCACTGCTCAGCAGATCTTAGTCAGAGCTGCCGTTACATGTCTATTTATACATTCACTCCTCTTTGGATTTTCTTCCCCTCTAACAGAGCACAGTTTGTGCACAACATAGTCAACAATCCTGCATTCCTCCTGCCCTTCTCTCCCCATGTCTTCTTCTGCTGCTGCTGATTCCCTACCACTCTCTCTCTCTCTCCTCTTCCCATCCCCCCTTCTCTGGCAATCTCCTCCCACTCTATACCCTTCCCCCTGCTCTTTCCTGCTCTGTACCTCCCTCCCTCCTTTCCTATCTCATCAGGCTATATGCAAGCAAGGCACAAATTCATCAAGAGCAGGGAGAGAGAGAGAGTGAATAAAACCAGAGAAAAGGGGGGAAGAAATGAAAGGGAGCAAAACAAGACCAGATGACAAACAAACAGGGAGTAAACAGAGGAGCAAGGCAGAAGATGGAGGATGGAGAAGGAGCAGGAAGGTAGTGCTGAGAAGGAGGAGGGGGACGATCGCTCTCGATACAGCGATGGGCGTTCCTCTCTACGGCTCCTACGAGGTCAAAAGTTTACAGTGGTTTTAATTTCACCTTTCAGCAGCCAATCAGAACGCGTCTCCGGGTGCTGGGGGAACTTTGACCTACTCCAAGAATGTGACTGGAAAGATCTGAAACTCGCCTTTTCTTCTAAACCAATCCTCTCCTTTCTTACCACTTTGGAAATTTGTTTTTTCAGAGCAAACCTGTACCTGTGTTTATTTGAAAAGACTTTAAGACACAGGAATAAAGAAAAGTGTTTATTTGAAATAATACTGAGAAAAATGGCATTTTTAAAACACAATAAAAGAAGAAAAAAAAAACGACCAACAAAATGTTACATCACAAGGCAAGCCAGAGTCCATGTTAAGGTCACTTCCAAACAACACACATGTAAATACAGCAGTGACACACCCCACATGCTGCCAGAGAGTGTATGAGGGTGTGTGCTCATCCACATGCCAGTGCAGGGGGAGGAGGCTGCAGTTAGATCATAGCATCAGACAGGGGAGGGGCGGCACTGCAAATAGAGAGTGGGCATCATGTCAGGCAACGACACGTAGAGCGGCTGCGAGCCGCTCGTAAGGAGACAGGGAAGTGCATATTAATCGTGTGAGTGTGTGGTGTGTTTGACTAATTAACAGCTACTGAAGAAGCTCCCTGCTGATCTATTCTCCACTCATCAGCGGCACAACTGCAGCTGCATCCACCTGGCTGCGAGGCGGGCGCATGAGAGCGCATTTCCTCAGAGGGAGCAGCCGCCGTGAATCTTCTGGAGGAGCCCAGACAAAAACGAGACAAAGCAGACGGCGAGACGAGACGAGATATACGGCCTGCTTCCACCTGTGGCGGACTTTTGCCTCACAGGCGCTGCTTTTTCACTCAGCTCTCCGGGCACAGAGAGTGAAATACATCCACCTCAACAGCTGCACATGAACAACAAGAGCTTTGAAACGCTATAGGTCCAAATACAAGAGCAAAAGCAAATCAATAGCCGAGAACCTCAGCTGTTCTCACATGCTATAGATAACCATTTATAGAAGCTCTACAGCAGAAATATTCTACTTTCAAATGTAGAATATCTCCTATTAGGACAGGAAAATAAATCAATAAATAATACAATAAATATCCCAATAAATATGTCAATAGATAATCGACCTGATAGATTATCCAATTTATAGAATATTCACTGATATCCAATCCAGAACCTCACAGCAGAGGAAAAACTTTAGCCTTTCAACCTCTCATGGTCAGCTAAGCAAGGTTGGTGACATCAACTAACTCACTCATTCTTTGGTTACCTAGCAACAACCTGGTGGATAACCTAGGCAAGTTGAATAACTTGCACAGTTTCAGATTTTGCCACCATATAATGTCTGTGTAACTGTTTAACATCTTACAAGAAAAACCTGAAAAGTCTAAATCAACTCTAACAGGTTGAAACTAAAGTGGTTTCAAACCCATTCAAGGAGACGTGGAGGTGATGATGTCCTTCTTTCTGAGCTTCATCTAAATGCTTCAGAGGTAAAAATGGTCAAACAATGACAAAAACTCTCAAACCAGACTAACTTTCTCTAGTTTAAAGGTCACACTTTGAAACCTCTCCACCTCAAGCAGTGATACCCATAGGTTTGAGGCGACACAATACATGGAAAAAGCACTCAGTGTCAGCCACATGTGCAGTTTTCAACTCCAACCCCTCCTGAGGCAATACAATCAAAAACTGTTCCCTTTTCCCTCACCTCGTCACCTCTGGTCTTTTGTGCAGAAGGCAATAAGGTAAACTGTAAGAAAAATTGAGCTTGTGAACAAAATAATACGTATCACAGCATCTTAGCACTAATTGAATGTAAAAACTACCTGCAGTACAATGTTTGTCGCAGTTGTCAGAGAGCAACAAGTCGACCCTGCCACCTTTGACCCCTCTGGCTGTATTTCTGCTCTTTTGAGCAGCTGAAGTATGTCAGGACAAAGGTTAAATGCAGAACAGCCGCAAATTAGTTTTGAGCTGTCGAGGCTGAATATATGAGAGTGTGCATCAATGAGTAATGCTATGTCAAAACGGAGCAATAATACCCCTAAGCAATTGGGAATACAAAGACTAAAATTGTTCATCTTTAGGAATCTGTATGCACAAATTACTCTAACATAAATTGTTGTGCAGTTAAAATATTGTGAACTTGGAGCGTAGGGGTTCAGTGATGACATTTGGTCTCGCTGTGGTGTTACTCTCTGTTGTAAACTGGGTTGAGCAACAATGTTCTATGCAGCAGATTAAGTTTTCAGGTTAATATTCTGCCAATATAAACAATTTTTTTCTCCGTTCAGGAAAGATCTGGTAAATGGTGGCCAGAGCCAAACTGCAAACACCTAAACCCTTTGACCTTTTGGCAGTCGGTCAAAGCTTCCGTTCGAACATGCTAAAGTAAACATTGCTTGCAGAGAAACTGAGAAGTGTAATCCCTCAACAGCTGAAACAAAGTCCATTTACAAAAAAGCCTTCAAAAGTTTTAAGCCAGTTTTATTATTATCTTCAGTTATTCTGTTTTGCTGAGGCTGCACACATTTATTTACATGATTAAGATCAAAGACACTTGACAAGTGTGCAAGTATTTTTACACACATGGCATCAGATCTAAAATAGATCTTGCATCCTGCATGGGCCGCTTCATGGCATATTAATTTGTAATGTTATGACAAAGAGGTTGCTGTTTCCTCACTACAACTTTTGAGGATTATGAAATCCTCAAAGTGCAAAGCTGTGCAGATTTTATCAGGTTCGGTCTTTCAGCAAACTGATCTTCTTCCTCTTCTTACAAATTAATTTCTGCTTTTCATGCTACGACCATTTTGCATGCCTTCCCACTGTTGAGCACCACTGACCAGACTTAAAGTTGAACTGGATGTGTCCTGCTGGTAAATTATTAACGGCTTGTTGTCATTTCCTGCCTTAACCCTTTGGGCTTCTGTTCATCTCTGCCCTTTCTCCGGCCCTGTTTGTAGATTCACAACTCTACTTCCACCATCCTCGCATTCACCTCTCTCCTGTCCCTCCTTTTCTCCAAGTCTAGCACTAGAAATGGTTTTATTTTTAGCCTTCGATGAGATAGCCCAGAACGATCACTCTCCCAAAAACATACTCACCACAAGGCCTTTACTGGAAACCTGTCACTGAGAGGTAAAAAAAAAAAAGTCAGTTTCTACAAACGGTAAAGTGTGCACACGTTTCCAAAGTGCGTTTTTCAGTTTACTGTTGCATCATGCACTGTAAGTAGTGCTCAGCCATATGCCCTTCAAAAGTACAGCATCTTTGTTTAAAAGAAAGTTACTATAAATCAATACAACAAAAACAAAGCCCAATGGCTTCCAGGGGCCAGTACTCCAACCAGAAGGTTCTTTTCAGGCAGCAAAATCTATTTCCTAGTTCTTGAAATCTATTGGTAGTAGATCTTCTCTTTTGTTTCAGCACTCCAGGAACTATTTCCTATTGTAGTTTCCAGTCATGTTTATAGGTCTCAAACTGCTGTAGCTCAATGAAAATAAGTGTATGAAATAAAATCGTGACTTATAAAGGTATGGGATTGGTTGGGAGAGCTCAATTTTCTACCAGAACCCATCCAAGATGAGCTTTTAAAGACTTCTTTCTATTATGCTATCCTGAACCATTATCTCCCATCACCTAAATACCCTGAACCTTCAATCTCCCCTGGGTTGTTCGTCTTAACCACAGTTGAGGCAGACTCAATGCAAACGTCGACCAGAAACGTCCTCACAAAGGTAAATTTTTACAACGCCGTACTTGATGACACAAGACTCACAAAGAAAACTGCTCGGTAGAAAACAATGTTCACAACTAACCATTTAGAGTCAGTCCAACCAGTCGGAATAAGGATGCGTAGTGTGACTGACACGCTCCAAGCGGTACTGCTTGCTGTTCGGTGGTTGCCCTGCTGGAGAACAAACTGGACGAGGCACCAGACTTTCTACTATCCATTTGGATTGTGGGAAATGAAGGAATCTGTCACTAGAAATTTAGGCAATCGGTACGCTCGACTATGACATCTAAAATGTGAAGGCGCGTGCACAGATTTCACAGAAAACACACCTCAGTATTTGGAATAAGTTTCTAATTTGTAATTTTAAAAATAAAAAAGATCAGGGTGGAGTGAAAGGAAAGAATGAGTGCAACAGCTCCAGAAGAAATTGTGACTAAAAGAGGAAAGGTTATGTCACCAGATTGGCTATTATTTGGATAAAAACAAAAAAGGAATCTGTAATTATATTATGATATGAAATCCTTATATTTAGATATTGCCCAGCCTTGAGGTAACAGCTAAACTGCAATAGAGCTCTACAGTGATTGATTATGGCATCAGAAATTGTGATTGAAAAAATAATAGTAATAATTTCCAAGTTTGTTAATTAAAAACACACATTACAAATTAATTCTTTATAACACCATACAGGATTTAGGCCACAAATTTTAATTAAAGTGAGTTATGTAAACAATATGACCTAATACAAGTCAATATGTATGTAAACAAACAGCTGAGGAAAGAAGCAACGGTGTTTTTATCTGATGGAAAAACTTCATCCTTCTTATTTTTTCCCACCATTTCGATCGTATTGTGTTATGCTTGGCAAAGCAACAAGAGTAAAAACCCTCAAAGGCATGTCGTACTTCAGGGAGCGCCCCAGTTCATGCAACCCTAACAAATGTTTGAAAGTGCCTGAAATTCTAGGAGCTCACCTTGGTTACCGGAGCAGGCAACAACAGGAGGTGATATTTCATCTGGTGCATCGTTCTTAATGGTTGAACTGATATGTGGGGCTTAGTGCAAGGTCTGATTTACTTGGATATTAAAAAAAAGATTAATGCTAAATAACAAGAACTGCAAAATAAACCAAAATTGTTGGATCACACTGGATCAAATCAGTGACCAAATTACAGCCTATTTTCTCCACAGAGAGCTGTAGACTGTTTACTACCACTCTTTGTGAGGGAGGGAGAGAAAATGAGAGGGGTTAAGTTTTATAGAGGAAAAGCTGATTCGACTGAAGACACTCCCCCTGCCTGAGCTGGGGCCCCTGCATGGAGAGCTTCTTTCCACTTCTGAGCTTGGCAGAAACACATGGCATAATGGCAGCGACCCCGCTCACTTCTGGACACCAGCAAAATCAGCAGCCTGTCTGCAGCGTGATCCTGCAGGCTCTCACATCACATCACATGATGAAATACACCAGGATCTCCTCATTCAGACCTTCAGCTGAGCAAGAAAATAATAAAGAAAAAAAAAAAACTGTTGCACAAGAGTTTTAAGGAGGCGAAACTTGGCTGCTGCGTCTCATTTGACTTTGTGTGCATGCAGTCAAACGAAGCAGCGACGAAAGCTCAGTGCTTCTGCTAAATGCTGCAGTGCACAGCAAACTAAGCTTGACAGGAGGTACAGATGAACAAGCTCCAGGTGTCGTCACAACACCAATATTGTGACCTCAAAGGGGAGGTGGAAACACAGCCAATAACGTAAAGCCTGCTCAACCAGCACACTGGTTCACACCAAGGTGACAGACCTGGTTGGAGGGTGCGGGGTGGTGGACCTTGTGTTGCTTCTTCACCGTCATGCTGCTCGTCATGCCGAACACTGAGATATGTTGGTGTCTTTATACGGCTCAGAATATGTCGCAAATTTATTGCTATTGGTGGGGTCGGCATTTATTGTATAATTTATCACTTATCATGATAAATTTCCTATTAAAAGAATTTCGATTTATCAAGTTAACGATGCTTTAAACACCCCAAAACTGTCCATTTTGACGAGATTGTTCATTTTACCATTTTTTCATTTTCAATTTGTTCAATGAGGGTATACCAATTTTAAAAATATGATTAAATGCAGTTATTGTGTTCAGTTTAGTGATACAAATCACACTTCTTTATGTGACTGGTATCTTAAAGAATTGTGTTACAAATGGGAATGTTTTTCAGGAGCAGTATTTGTTTGTGAGGTCATGATGGCAGTGCCATGCAGCCACAGACATACAGTTAACTAAAAAAGAAGTAATAAATAGTTCTCATCGTCACTTTTATTGTTATCACAATAAAAGTTTTCCCTCCTGAGCTGTGGATCTCTGCAGCTCCTCCAGAGCTGGTTCTTTCTATGACTAATCTTCTGCTCACCCAGCCTTACAGATTAGCTAGACAGCCATGTCTTACTTGGCTGGCAAGTGTGCCACACTATTTCCAGATAATGGATTAAACAGTATTTGGTGCAATGTTTAAAACTATAGAATTCCAGTTTTATTATCCACCTTTGCATTAAACTTTAAATAAGTTTAATGCAAAGGTATTAAACTTTGGAAAAGTTTAATGCAAAGTGCTCCTTGGTCATTGGGAGGGTGTGTGTTCTCTAGCAAACCTCTGAGGTCTTCACAGAACAGCTCGGTCTCTACTGAGATTAAATTACTAACTTTTGGACTTTTGAAGGTAACTGGCTGCACTGGGTTTTATTTGGGAGTAAAGGGGTTACACAGGACTGAAAACACATGTATACAACATCTAAAGGGGCAGTATTATGTAAAATTAACTTTTTTGAGCTTTACATCTTGTTAAAAAGTTATTCTGTCATCACAAACATACATGGAGTGTTTCATTCATGTTTGAGAAATTCTTTAATCTTTCACATTTTTCAGCTGTGCCTCGCCTTTGAGACACAGCTCCTCCTCAGAGCTGCAGTTTCACTCTCCCCCATTAAGCTCCTTCAGACTAGCCAGCAGAAATTAGCAAACTCCTGGTGAAACTGTGCATCAGCTGAGCTCTTTATATGAGCCACTTCTCACTAAAACGCTGGCAAAAAGCATTGTCATAGGATTAATAGAGGAGCATTGTTGTGATGACTTCCTGAAGGTGAAGTTTCAGAAAAGCAGGAGCTTCTTAAAGACACAGAGGCCCAATCCAAGGCATTAAATTACACAGTCAAATTTCTTTTAAGCCGTATTTGATATATACAGTATTTTTAACAAGTGAAGTTGACATAGTTACTTGATTGAGCTAGCCTGGATGTTGCATAGTACTACCCCTTTACGATTTTGCATCATAACAAATTTTTATAACTATGTCTCCTTTTTGACGATGGATGGACAAATGCATGGACAGAAAATTTGATTTGTCACAAATCATAAATGGAACGAAATCCAAGAAAATAAATTTAAGTTTGTGGTTGTATCGTGACAAAATTGAGAATAAGTTCAAGTGACATGAAAACATTTGTAAGTCCACACTGGATTGTGTAGCGTTGGCTATGGAGGGATGTGGTGGCTGAGGGGGAAGGCTGGACCAGAGTGAATTAAGTTGAGGAGGCGGTCATGTAACAGTTGGGTTCAGGCAGAGTTAAAGCCCCCTTGCTTGCTGTGCTGCAGCTGGTAACATTTACTTCAACTCCTACCCCATAAAATGCTGCGCATGTGTGCGTGTGCGAGTGTTTAAGCAAGGAGAGGAGCCTTAAAACATATAAAATGAGCCTAGATTTTTTTTTTTTTACAATGGAAAACGAGAAAGAAAAACAGAACTCTTCTTGTTAGAAACACACCATTGCAAGGACGCCTTTAACAAGAGTCTATTACCTTACAGCAAAGAGGAAACGTGAAACTAGCCTTGACCTCCTGAATGGTGCTCACAGACACGTTGTGTTTTTCTTACTTTTAAATAGTTGTTCACACACAACTGCCTTTCAGCATCACGTCATCGGCCAATAAGAGTCTAAAAAAAATCCAACTGTGCTTCTGTTTGAAGGAAAATCAGGTAGAGACAGAATGCACAGAATACTGTTTACCATAATCTATTTGCTTTTATTTAATGCAGAAAAGTTAAACAGAATGCAGAAAAAATACAATAAAAATTAGACTCTAACATCTATGTAATAAAATGACTGAAATTTTTAAAACTATAACTTTTAAAAACATTTAGATGCCTTATCAGTAACAAAAACAGAAGCAACTCTATTACTTACTTACTGAAGTAAGACATTAATTGTAGATTAGTTATATTGCATGTTAGGGTTGCAATTTTAGCAACCCTAAACCATATTAACTAATGAAGCACCAATCTGGAACAAGTCTAATTTTTTTATATTATTGTCTTACAGCTTATACCTACTCAAAAACATCCAAAAAGAGACAAAGTGGTACTTTGCTGTCTATCAAACAAACTGGCTCTTTTGCGTTTTTCAAACTGCCCCTTTCAAAGTTAATCATACCGACGCAGATGAGTCCTGAATATTTACTCTACAAGCCCTGTGACATTGGTCACTCTGTGCAGGAGATTAGATCTCAAAAACAAATAATGGGTCAAATATTTGGCAGCAGAGGGAGTATCGGCATTGAATGGCATCTGGACGAAAACATGCTGGGTTTTTAAAGAGCTATCTATGAATTTCAATCACACACAGGAAAAACTACTTTTCAATTTTTTTCTTTTTAATCAAAACAACTTGATTACAATCTATAAATGCAGTTGAATTAAACTGGTGCCAACTTTCTTCAGTTTTCACTACCACAAGAAACTACTTTGTAGTAATAGAAAACATTAAACATCAGTTCCAACTATTGGCTGGACAGCAAGAACGAAAGACTTCCTTCAGCAGCTTAATGACAGGCTAATGAAGACCAACGTTGAAAATTAAAATGATTTTATCTTAATATAACTTCAGAGGAAATCACAAATCTTCAGTAATAACAAAAGGCCGTATTAGCTCTGGGATAAAATAATCTGTTTCATTTTAGCTCTTTGTTTTGATATTATCCATCCTCTGCTCTGCATTGAATTGTGCCAACAACTTGTGGTTTGTATCTGTTCTTTATAGAGCCACTAAAGAGGTGACAATAGCATGTCTAGCAGTGTCAAAACTTTGGTGGAAAAACCTTAATTGGGAGGTTTAATGTCGGATAAATTTAGATATATAGCAAACAATTTTGTGTTTCTATTTTGTGGTTATTTATAATAAAAATAGTTTGAGAATGTATGAGAATGCTAGTAATTATGTTAGAAAACAGATTTCTGCTACAAATATATTTCAATCTGATGTCTTTTGTTTGGTTGTTCTGCTTTGATTTTATTATGTGAAGCTCCCCGTTGCTGAAAATGTGCTTTTTAAATAAACGTGACTTCACACCATTTAAATTAAATTATTTGGGTTCCTAATTCGTCCTTGTGTCAACAGGATGGTGATATCTCAATTTCCTTTAAAGCTACAAGTCAGACGGATGACAAAAGAAATAACTAGAGCAGCTGTGTTCAACTTAGCCTTCTTGTTGATCCTGTACAGAGGTCCTAAGTTTTCTCAGTTGTTTTTACTCCAGCAATTTGAGATAAAACTCCAACCACTTCTAGATTTTTCATAGAAAAAACTAAAACTAATTTACTTATATTTTCTGCTTTTCTACTGTAAAACATGTGAATGTGCAGCCGACTTTGACAGCAGGCTACACTTACACGCTGAAACTTTAATCTCACCAGCTAAAAAATACATCCATTCACATATTTGAAACATTTCTTTAATAAACAATTTCCAAGATTGATATGTAAATTTTAAAAACCTCCAAAAGTTTTTGGGACTTTCAGCAACATGCTGTTTGGAGCAGATGGTGGATCGATACCTGACCCTTGATGGACGCTGGTAGTGAGTCTGATAATATTCCATCACTAAACATCGAAAAGATTATTTTACACTAATAAGAAGAAAATATGAATGTTCTCTTCCCCTTCTTTTCCTCATTTGACAATACTGTAACAGACAAATAGCTACCATATGACTGGATGATTTGGCTGAAAAATGTATCAAGATATTTTCACGTTAGTTATCGATAATTATTGACTAGAGTTTTGTTTTAAATATCTGAAAGGCCAAACTGGTGACCTTTCCTGTTTTATCAACAGTTTCCTCTTGAGTTTTTCTTCTCATTTTCTTCCTTCACATCATTATTTTTACATTTGAGCAGCTATGAGGTAAAACATGAAACTGTTGCTGCGCAACTTAGTCAACAAGCTGTTGCTAGGTAACCAAAGAGTGAACAAGTTGCTGCCACCAACCTGACTGACTAAGCAGCTGAAGTCTTTTCTCTGCAACTCCCAGAATGCCATGTGGCTCTGGATTGGAGTTCAGTGAAATCATTTATTTTATATTGATCATGTTGCAATATATATTGTTATTGATTTGTTTCCCAACCATGATCTAGTCTAACAACATTTAGAGAAGAAAGTAAGCATTGTAGTTTTAATTTTGATTGAATACTAATAACTAAATCAACAAATTAACCTGATTGCACCAGTTTTCAGTAGCCCAGCATCATACTCTGAAAGCATGAAAATACTAGTATTGCTAGTATAGGCATGTCATGTTAGCAGCGGTATTAAGCTGAAAATACCCCTCTCACAGAGGTCACACTGTATTACGTGTAATAATTGTGTAAGATCTTTACAAAGAGACTGTAGAAAAGCTTTCAGGGTACAATGTGTGCAGCTGCCGTGCCAACAAACTCCCAGGAGATGCTCCTGCAGATTTGTCTGTGGAAGAGAGGAGAGGAGGTGGAAGAAGCCCCAGGTAGCCTCACAGCAATGCACCATGAGAAACAGGAAGAGACAGAGAAAAGCACTGCTGCTCACATCTTTTCCAGCCAGTGAATCCCTTCGTCTCCCACTGACCAGCTAAATATTGTATCAGCTGGAAGGAGAATCTACCGGTCTCAAGACTGGCGGGGATTCTTTTGTTCGATTGTCATTGTTGTTATTTGTTCCTTCATGTAGGAAAGAACTGGTCTATCTCTGTGTCTGTAAATGCGTGTGTGTGTGTGTGTGTGTGTGCGTGGGGGTGTGCGTGTGAGAGTGTCAGAGGGCAGATGAAGGGACATCTGAGATTGTTCCACCGACCACGCCGTCACTGAAGTGCTTTTGATTGGTCACTTTGAAGTTACCCGTCTGTTTTCCTCCCTGCCTCTCTCTCAGTGCACATCCGATGTGTGGCGCGCTGCTGCTCGGTTCAGAGTTGGATGAACGACCTTGAGCAGTCGCGCAGGGCTGTGTTGCCATGGCAACGAAGCCTCGCGCAGCCAGTAACAGCTGGATGCAACAGCACTCCCTGAATTTTAGCGGGTGCCACGATGTTAATAAAGCGACTCTCTCCGTCTCCTCCCCCCTCCTTTTTTTTTTTTTTTACTCCTCGGTCTTCATCGCCGCCTTCATCTCTCAAATCTTTATAGACTCACATGGAACTGCACTACAAGCTGCTTTTCTCTTTCTGCGACAATTTAGCTTGTTTTACATGAGCTAATTGAGTCTAATTGATGCGAGTTGGCCATGTGCAGTCCTGGCAACCCGCTGACTGTGAGGCGGAGGAAAAAAAATAAACCCCTGACAAGTTGAGAGGACAAAGACGGAGGTAAAGAAAAAGAGCCAGAAATCAAGAGTGAGCCACAAGTTACAAAACAAAACGAAACAGAGAAAAGCGCATTGAGATGGGCACTTGACATTCCTCTCACAGAGGAAATAGCTCTCAGAAAGAAAAAAAAGGCGGCAGAGGACATGAGCTGCACTGAGGCATTCTTGGAGAAAGAAAGGAAATAGAAAGTGAGGATGCACTGCACGATTCTGACAGCCCATCAGCTCAACCCACACATCTCCTTTTGCCTCCTCTCCCCCCCCAACTTTCCTTAATACTTAGTTAATCTTTTCTGCCTCCTCCCCCTTAAACTTCATTCAATACTTAATCTGACAAAATAAATGGTATCAACTAAATTTAGCACGTTTTTCTTCCTTGAATGAACAAAGAGATCAACCAGATCAGATATTTCATCTGAGTTTTTGGTTTGTCATCATCTGAATAAGGATCTCTTTCTTTCAGATTTTGTTGCTGATTTGCTATTAACCATTTTACAATCTAAAAGACCTGTCTCTTAGTGATTCTGAAAGTTATTTTAAACTCAATTCGTTTATGCTTCAACAGAAAAACATTCCAAGATGAAATATTAGGCTTGAAGCTTTCTGCAAGATAAATTATAATCAATGCAAGAATATACCAAAAGAATTATTGCTATTTTTGTAATGCTGGTCATGCTAATTGCTAATATCATGGTAAAGCTAATTTAATCAATTCAATGGTTTAGCACATTTCACCAACAAGGCAGTTCAAAGAGTTTCGCATCCTAAAAACACAAAAATACAAAGTCAGAGAAGACAATTTTAACTCTGCAATAACGGTCTTGAGGTGGATTCTGCTTGGTCCACTTTAATCAAACTATAGCTTGTTTGCCTGCAAAGTCCAGTTTTGTAGGGGAGGTGTGAACGGACAATTAAACTCAGATGTGGACCGAACTCTGGTTCTCTTATAAACCTAGACTTTGGCTTGGTTGGAGTAAACTCTAGCGCGGTTTGAATGCATATCTAAATCCCAAGTGGACTGAAGATCGTTCCAAAAGCAGGAAGTGGACTATAGTGCATGGCATTCTGGGTAAAAGTAACTCAAGCAAATGTGCGTGTCTAGCACTAGAGGGAGAAATGGCTTGTCGTCCGAGTCATTTGTTCTAGAACAAAAAAAGAAAAAAAAAGACAGATGGAAAAAAACCAGAAATGTTTTATTCATTTATTAAAATCCAGTAATTTGAAAAATAGTGTACTTTATTTTTAACCCTGACTATAGGATTCATTGATCTAATACAACTTGGCAAGGAAAAATATTGTATTTCACGGCTTAAAAAATGGCTGCCAGCTAAAAACAAACAAAAAATATCTTCAACATTGAACATATTGGTACAATTTTTATTTTTATGGTTCATCAACTCAAGCATTCTGAAGTTGTTTGCCTCTGATTGTTCACTTATGTCTTAATCCAGCCAAGTTCCCATGAAGGCTGCTCTCATTCACATATTTTTGGTTTCTACTCTCAAACAGTGAAATAAATCTGAGAAAGGTCATTGCCAGCAAAAGTCACTAATTATCTGTATATTTGGAAAACAAGTTATTGAGAGGATCCAGCTGCAAAATCTGACCACAGACACAAGAAAAACAGGTGAGAGAGAGGTGCTGCCAAATGGAGCATTAGTCACAATGCATTTGTGCACTTAATCTTCCAAGTGTCTCTGCAGCAGACCAGAAGGTTTTAAAGATCGAGTGGGTAATTACAATCAACATGTTGGCAAACTCTGCATTGGAAGCCTGATATCACCTTTATATCAGCCACCGTGTTTCTACAGTACACCCGCAGGGACAAACCAATCAGGAGTTCATGGAGAGGGCATATCCCATATTTACATATGCTTTTTATATTTCCTATTCGGGAGAATGGAGGGTAGGCCACTAGTAATTCACAGGCTTCACATTTAGCGTGCAGGAATTCACTAAAACCTGCATCGTGTTTATGGTTTCATCATTTCGTTTAACACAAGCTGATCTTTCTTTTCTAACCAAATAAGACAATGAATTTATAATCTCCTTTAAAACATCACGTTTCATTACTTCGAGACTGTAACAGTTTAGATATTTTAGGACGTTGTATGAAAACTCTTTTCTTTTCCGCACATACAATTAAAGAAAACGGGTACCTACCACTTCACAAAATAAATATGCTGCTCATTGTGTACTACTATGCACATACATTTAAATATTTAACACCCTCTTGTGCCTTTATGCCTTTGGAAAACATCCTACAAACCTAATGACATCTCATATAAAACTGAATTATTAAAAAGAACCGTCTTTTATGCAGTAGCATAATCTGACACTGGAAATTGTGTTGCAATTCACTTGGCCTCATTAATGTACTACTTTGGAAAAATTAATATACATCTGCCTTACTTGAATTGCATGTTCTCTTGTCTTTCCCATTTTGAGAAGAAGCTAAGTAAAATGGTTGTATGCGACACAGAGAAGCTAGGATCATGAACCACTTATTAATTTTCTCTTTTTTTTCATATATTCACATTGACTTATACTTTTCAGAGTATTTTTTTTTTTTGCATCATCATAGATTACAGATGAAAGAAAAATATCAGCCTTGCTGAGAAACGGTGTTTGTGTGAGACTATCATCACCTCCTGGGTCGTCTTGACTCAAACAGGGCAACAGCTTCTCGTTCAGCAGCTGGAGAACCGACTCAAACTCACACAGGGCTGCAATGTGACTTAAACTACTCAGAATATAATCAGCAGCATTATGCATGTAACAGGGACAGATATTACAAAGTATTATTGTATAAATATTTAGAAAGCTCCGGCTATGGAGGAAAAATCTATCATATCATATAAAATAAACAAGTGATTTAAATATTTAGCATTTCAAGAGACACTTCTGTCTCTTCTAGTTGATAAATTAAAAGCAATTCAGGCGAGGACAAACTAAAGCAATTTTATAGGCAAGAGATGCTTATAAGAAGTGAGCAAGAGAGCAAAAAAATAAAAAAAAAAGCTGATTTGGGTGATAAATACAAACTCAACTTACACATTAAACTGCCTTCAGAAGAGTAGCAGGAAAATGTGCCACTTCACATTTTAGCTTCAAGCTCTGGAAAGAAGCCTCAAACTTTATCAAACTTTGAGCTAATAGCAGCTGAATAACAAAAACATCAGATTATAACTGGGGGTTAAACTCCAGGCCATTGCCTTGTTATAAAACTTGTTACAAAATATGTGATTCCTTCATATTTTTCG
This sequence comes from Brachyrhaphis roseni, assembly GCA_903066815.1. Taxonomy (NCBI): domain Eukaryota; kingdom Metazoa; phylum Chordata; class Actinopteri; order Cyprinodontiformes; family Poeciliidae; genus Brachyrhaphis; species Brachyrhaphis roseni. The sequence goes on along the minus strand of CAEFZY010033557.1, from coordinate 15,783 downwards.
CTTACATATTTTCCTACATCCTGAGTTTCCTCCCAAACTCTCTCTGAGAAAAGCCACCACATGTTGCAGCCACAACTCTGTGTGGCTGTAATGGGATTTTAAAATAATGCTCCTCAGTAATTTTTTGGAATACGGATAATCTCAGTCTGAAGTGATTATAAGATGTTTCCTCCTCTACTGTGAGAGTCATTCAGGCTCCAAATTGTAGAGAGCAAATTCATAGAACAACGGCATAGAACTCAAGTATTCTGGGACTTTTTTCTTCTTCAGGAAAGTCAATTCATCTAGTACGCTTTTGTTTAGGTTTTTGAAAATTACAAAAGTGGATTTAAATGTTGGAAAAACATGACCTATCAGAAATGCTTATACTTGAAAAAAAAAGAAAGAAAATAAACATGAAATAACTGAATACTTTTTCTATAACATATTTGCAGCACAATGTATTTCCATTATTCACTATCCAGTTCCCATATTTTTAATATGAAGTTCAGTTGATCACACATCTAACCAGCTAATTTTTACCTTAATTTGCAAACCTCAAGTCCCAGATCTTTGAGTTCAAGTCAAGCCACAAATTTTCTTGTTTATTGGAGTTAATGGTGACTCGGTTCCTCATCTATTGCTGTTAGGAATAAGACAGTACTTAGGGCTGAAACAATTAATTGTGATGAATCAATTCTGGAAATAATCGTCAACTAATCTAGGACTTAATTAATTGCTAACAGGAGTATATAGACTCAAAAAAGGACAACATACTCAGAGCAAAAACTACAAGCATTTTGCATTTAAAATAAAACTTTTTCTGTAAATATGTATCCAGAACACATCAAGTGGCATAGCTTTACCTTCACCTGGTTCAAATTCTGTAAAAGAAAAATAATCTCCTATCAAGCACCTTTTGATATCGAATTATTCATTGGTTAATCTAAAAAAGACTCAACAGATCAGCCCTGTACTGTAATGATGTCGAGCAGAAAGAGTTGATCTTTTCACATGTTGATGTTATAAGCATGTTTTAGCTGCAATGCATCTTTTGCTACAAATAATCAAGCGCTCACTAAAGAAATGCTGTAATTACATTTTAGGCAGTATAATGTTTATTTTCTTATTTAAAGAGAAATGAATTATTTGTTTATTTGCATCTCTTAATTATTTCTAACCTTGTATGAAAAAAGTTTGTGGAAATCTGCCAGTTTTTTTGTCCGATTAATCGTCAAAATCTTCAACAGATTAAACGATTACTAAAATAATTGTTAGCTGCACTTGCAGCCTTAACTGTAATACTTCCTGTAATATCAAGTTACACAATAAAATGAGGTATTTTAATGCGATTAAAAACTATATATATAGAATCAAATCAGGTGTGAGCGTCTGGAGTAGAGATGCGTGAAATCTGGAAAACCTGCTGAAGATTATTTCCCTGTTTAACATTTCCTGACATGGAGAAAGAGGTCTCTATAACAACAGCACAACAGATCTGCTCACTGTGCTGCATTCGAGGAGGTTCAGGGGACAGTGAGAGGAGAAGTCTACACAGCATGGAATGCAAACCATCTGATCCAGGAAACTTCCTGATTCCACAAGAGAGATGACAAAGGTTTGAGAAACCAGATCAACCAGGATGGGCACAAATGACAAAAATGCCAGGCAGATCCGTCTCCTCCAAGCATTTTAAACATCCTTCCTCTTTCTTGTACCGATGCACACACCCAGACCAACCCTGCTGGTGTATGAGGTCCTATCTCCAGAACCCCGGAGCCTGACCCAGACACCATCATCCCCAGTTCAGCTTTGTCCCTCTCTCCCCCACCCCGATTCACCAAACATAATGGATCACTGTCACCCTCCTCCACATCATCAATATCACCGTCCTTCCATCCACTTAGGAAAACCCCTCACAAGGTTTCCACAACCCAGCCTCAAGGCCTTGCGACCGGGCGGTTGGCGAGTGTGCAGAGCAGCAAAACTGACAGTAAGTCAGTGAAGAGCACGATGCTGTGGCTTTGACTAATATTGTTGATGATTAATGTATCGTTTTTAAATCAAAGGAGCAACACTAAATTTACCCAGAAGGAGGGTGGCAAAATATGTGAAAGTTAAATTTAACCCAATGTCATAGAGACTGATAAAAACAGCCTGGAGTGATTTGCAAAACAGGCAGTGAGGACTGCAGGCAGGGACTACTGACATCATTTTTCTAAATGAATAACCCTGTGTATAAAATCATCTCCACCGCAGTTTCACTTTCACTAGGTTCATAATCACAAACAGAAGAAGTCAATGTCTGCAATACAGTCTCGGATCTTCTTACTGGACATAGACCGGTTGCAGATATGAGGATAAACCTAAGTTTTGCATTTTTACACTCAATTTGGTCAACTTTAAACAACTTTGAATCACCTCTTCCTTTGGACAGCTGTGGAAGCCAATCAGAAATCTGGTACTGACAAAACAAGCAAACTCTTTTTCTCTGTATTGCTGCATTCATCTTATATATAAACAGCAATGATTATAGATTTCTGTCTCATATGAGGCAAAACATTTTAACATCCAACAACCAGGGTGGATCTCGAACAAAATATATTACAATTTTTAAATACCTGTTTATTATAATAATTATTATCATCTCTTCCTGGTAAAAAGAAATTGATATCCATGATGATATTAATTTTATCCATAAAAAACATTTCATCGATGTCAAAAGTTATCCTTCCAAAGAAAAAAATTATGTCACATTTTTGACTAAATCTAATAATGTCTTGCCATATAAACCTGCTCTTAATACTGGGCAGCTTGTTGCATTATTGCGTCAACCTAGCAGCTGAAGTTAATGTGTGAAATGGTTAAAAATGCTATGCTAAAGTGAATCAAACCAAGTGAAGATGTAATTTATTTTGTCAAACACTCAAACCGAGTCGCCCAAATTATCCTGGTGTGACAGAAAACTTAGCTTCAAAGCCAAAAAAAAAAGTTATCCTCATGCTTTAAGAAAATAATAGAGTGAAATGAGAGTTATCCCACTTCATGGAGCATACAGTAGAACTGCCCCTCTCCACATGTTGCTGCACACCGTCCATCAGCTGGCTGAAACAGGGTTCTTACAGATTTTCTTGCTTACCACACAGAAAACCTTGGGTAGAGTATTTGGAAATTTTTCTGGTTGCTAAAAATATGGACAGACGTGAAGTGCAAAGTAAAGCAGAATGCCTAGATTTATCAGGTGTTTGTTTTGCTTTTAAGTAGATTTTAGATTTTAGAATAGTAATACATAGATTTTATACAATGTTGTAAGTAATAATAAACTTTATATTATTTTTGCAGCATTAATTTAGCAAGATAATTAACTGACACTAATTCTGACCACTTGCAGAAAGAATAATCAAGAAACTTTTGTCAAATTTAAAATGTTTGTTTTGTTATAACTTTCCCCAGATTAACTTATAAATTGAGGGAGACACATTACCTCAAACATTCAGATTTTAATTTTGAACCTACATAAATCATCATAGCAAGAAATTAAATAAAATCCTGATTCATTTTGAACAAGCAAGATGTCAGAGGAAAATTAAGATAAATAAGAAAACAAACAAAAGTTTCATATCCAGTTTGAAAAGAAATAGGAAGAAGCAAAAGCTTATTAAATCCTACAACCAATTGTCTTGGACAAATATGCCAAGACATTTTTGGACAATTGAAAGTTAATTTAAAGCATTTTCTAACTGAATGGTTTTCTTTCACATGCATTTAGTGAGGGTAAATGACAAGAAATTATCCAGTAAATTTGTTTCACATTTTGAGTCAGATGTTATCTAAAGAAAAGGGGGGGTGATTTTTTTTTATTAATGTTGCGCAAGTCATTTAATTTTACTGCGGGGGTTTGCATGATAAGGTGAAAAATCACAGGTGTGGACACTTGCGATGATGCAAGAAACAGAAGAATGTGATCAAACAAAGAAAGCAGAGATGGACTTAGGGGAAAAGCATTGACAGTACTGAAAATTTGGACGCAGCTCCAAATGATTTCTTCCGATAGTAAAATCTTAAACGGACTTATTAAACTTACTCACGGATTTCACTGCAATTACCTCAAGCTCTTATCTCTCGCCTGCAGTCCACACATCAGCCTTGCATCCATTCAACCTGTATTTGCACACACACACTGAAAAGAAGACTGCTATTATCCCCTGAAAACCTGTGCTGTAGTAAAGATCTGGTGTCACGCTCAAGGACACGGTGGCTTCCCCCCCCCTGCATGTGTGCGCACACAGACAAACACACAGCAACACATGCCTAACTGTGTCAGGGATCAAACCTTGAACCTTACGAGGCGCAGGGCAGCGGGAGCGCACAGGGCCACGCTGCTGCCCCCTGCAGACCCACACGGGCACATTTTATAACAGCGAGCAGAAACTGCCAAATCCTTCTTTCTTCCGCTACACACACGCATGCACACACATTTAAAGACAATGCATCGGTTATTCAGTGCACAGTTACGACACATCCTAGAGCCGCTGCACTTTTCTCTCTCCGCTCTTGTAACATACAGTCCGAGCGGGAGCAGTCAGCATCTCCTCCATCCATGCACGGGAATAAAGCTGTAAAAACAGCAGGGTAATCTTTGGGCAAACATGGTGCATACATGAAAAAAATAACAGCGTTTTAATTCCTTTAAGTTACGACAGAGGTAGGTTCAGGTGTGACTGTCCAGTCTTAGAGACCAAACGATTAGAATATCACCATGCGCTGTGTTGAACTGTGCAGAAACCATGTTAAAAAAAAAGTGTGAGCTGTTCCTCCTAAAAAGAAAAAAAAAAAAAAACTTCCCCGTGTTCCCTGAGCTCTATGTTGGAAACACAACTGTGACCGAGCAGCAGCTTGCGCGTAAACGGAGCCGCTTGATCCGCCAAGTTAAGTTGATTAAAAGCTGCACATCGACTCGTTTTGCAGCCCCGACTGTCACACAGACGTGACAACAACCGTGCACCCCAGAGCAGAGATCAGCGGGGTGATCTCCCTGCTGTCATGCACTGAGAGACGTGCACTGTGCCCTCCGCAACGCACTGATGCCCGGCCAGTTATCAGTGTGTGTGCGTGTATATGTGTGTGTGTGTGCACCGCCACTGGAGACCCGTCTCAGTCCATTTCCGACTTGTGTCGACATGCAAACCACAAACAAAGTCCGGCTTAATTAGCTGAATGTCTTCCAGCGCGCAGCGCGGTCTTACCTGGAGAAAAGCGTTATCTCCCTCCCGGATCGATAATTTCTTCTTTACACCATTAACTCTCCGCCATCTTCGGCACTGTTTGTTTAAATGGGAAACACTCCCGGAGCCCTGAGCCAGGTCTGTAAGTTGAGGAGGCGCGGTGGCTTCTGGGGAAGCGAGTTCGGAGATGAGGAGCAGAGAGTTTCCTGCTGCCTGGTTCAACACGGAAACGGACTACAGACGAGACTCCACCAGACCGGAGGAGGAGGCGGAGGAGGTGACAGAAAAGGCACCGTCTGTCTGGCAGCCTACAGACGAATGTCAGCCACTGAAGAGATGATTATACCTCGGTGTCTTATCTGTTCACCAAAGAACATTTACCAAGTCTACAAATCAGCTCTCTGAAGTTTTTCTTCATTAAATTAAATTAAATCAAGTTAAATTGCATTTCTGTTGGTTGGATATATAAACATATAAAGACTGAATACAAATTACCAGAGCCAGCTCAGGTTTGTTTGAGGCCCTGAGCAGAAATTAATTTCCTCACCCATTTGCAGTCTCAGCCAAAAGTTTCCCTCATATATCTTTTTCCTATATATATTTTTTCGTTACTCATCATCAAACATCAGCCGGACATCTGGGAAAACAAGTAAATTTTTCGTGCATTTCTACATTTCACCAAAACTCTGTTTTACATCACCAAAATCAATTATTTATAAAAATGCTAACCAAAGTGGATATTTGAGGAAACTACGTCTTTGTATTTGCATCTGTACATTCGAAAGTGGAGATTTGTGGTCTAGCACATTACAGTCTGTAACAAATAATTCACCAATATATCCATAAAGTTGCTTCGACATGATTTCCAGTCGATGTTGTCTTGTGTCTTATTAGCTTTATACTCTAATATGATACTTACTAATAGTTTATCTATAGTAGGACCTGGATATCTGTCCACTCAAATAAGCTTCCTGGCGCCATGTTTAATTCCTAATAACAAGTCCTGTTTATTTTGAAGCAATCTGATTGGCTGACGTAGGTTTTAGTTTTGCGCTACACTGCCCCCTATGCGTTTGGCATGTTTAAAACAACCACATGTGTGGGATGAAAACTTTTCTGAAACCAATTTTTGGAATACAATGTTATTTTATTTTTAATGTAGCAGAGATATTCATTTTTATAAAGACCCAGCTATGTGTGTGCAATGCCTTTCAGATGAGTTTTGGACTTTTTTTCGGGATCATCAAACAAATTAACATTTCAAGCCTGGACTTTGGTCTAGCCAGATATCTGGGAAAATGAATACATTTTTCTGTGAAACATTACCATGGGTGGGATCAGTCTAGGGCCAAAACCACTTGATAACATTTGGATTGTTGCCCAGATTTTTTTTCATTTTGGACACTGATCTTAAGGCAAGTGAAGCCTGTTGTAATTTTTATGTTTATGTTCTTTTTGTCATGATTTCCCTGTTTCCTGCCATGATTCATGCTGCTCCTCCATATAGTTTCCTTACCTGCTGATTTACTCTTTGCTCTGACCTGTGGCTCTGCTCCATCTGCACTTGTTGGCAGCTGATTGCTGATGGCTGTCACCTGTGCTGCTGTCTACATAAACTTTTACTTTGTACTGGTCAAGTATCCGGATTTTATACTTGACCTATTTTTTGTCTTCTTACTGTCACCTTTACCTGCTCCCTGCCTTTCTTGATCATATCTCTGCATTTTTATGGGATACAATAAAATAAAACAGGTCTCATTGCCCTTTTCTGTTGCTGGCCTGGACTTTTTACCAGACCAATAAACTCAACGTGATCTTTAACTTCACCATGATGAAACCAGATCATCCCTGCTCATCAACACTTCTTCACTCCCCGTTACCAGCACATGGAGTTCCAGTTTCTGTCCAGTCCTGCGGGTGAAACAATCCCCAGTAAATGGACACTCTCCTCCATCTTGCCGTCTTTACTGTAAATAATCCAGCATGTCAATGTTCAAAAATCCAAGACAGAAAGCCGAAGATCTCTGGCAGAGATGCTGCCCTGTTCCTGCTTGGACATTTTCACATTTCTTGTCAATAAAAACTATTTTACGTTTATTAGGTTGTGGTTTCTGTTTTGGGTCCACAACATCATACTTAAACACTCATTTAAATTTCAAAAAAACAAATTAGACATAATTGACATCAAATGGTGAATCATAACTCCTTTTTGCTCTGAAGAATCAAACATCCTTGCCTAAAACCCACCTTGACGTTTACCTCTCTGCACTGTAAATATCCGGTTATACGAACCACATGCTTGTATTCGTTACATATCCCTCCAGTTGCTCATTGTTGCAGACAAATACTAAATGTCACTTCACATCCTGTATCCTTTACTGAACTGGTCCTGTTTCCCCGGAGGGGCTGCGACTTCTTCAGGCCACGCATCTCTTACAGATGAGACCCATATGTGGGCTCCATATGCAAGCTGGCAGGGTCGACGACAAGCAATGGTGGCCTATGAACTGGGATGGAGAGCTCCGAAATCCGTCGCCATGGTGACTCCAGACAGACAACAGCACAGATACATGGACAGATAAAAAAAAAAGAAAAAGAAAGTGACAGATACAGAAAGGGATCCTGCTGTGTCAATAACACTGAGACTGAGCAAGAGGAGGAGGCAGAGAGAGAAGTGAGAGAAGATGATGGGATTGTGGAGTACAGTTAGAAGAAGTCTTAAAAGATGCAGGAACATGGACACAGATTAAAAGAAATCATGTCTGTTGCATAAAAGAGGAAAATATAAATGTGCTAAAGACACATGAATAGGTGAAGAAATGAAAAAAAGCTTGAAGTGTGGCAAGGAGGAAGAAGAAGGATTCGTTTGAAAAAGTAAAGTATGAGTCTTGTGGTGCATTGGATGGTATAAAACACTAATAAGGAAAATAAATGTTAAAATATTCTGGACAGTGTTAAAATAGAATAACGACATAGGCTATTAGGCTATATGAAGAGGTATAAGTAAGACATGAGAAGAGGTGAAGAATAGAAGCAGAGATTTTGTTGATTACTGGAAAAAAAAAATTATGTTTATCTCAGAATTTTGACTTTAATCTTCTGATATCAAAAATCAAAATTTTGAGAAAAAAGTCAAACATTTTATGATGGTGTATTAATTTGGGTCATAATAGATAGAAAAAAGAGAAGATTTCCATAAGAAAACTAAAAAGTATTTGACTTTTGGAAATTTTGGAAATTGCTGAAATTTTCATGTTTGTTCTAGAAAATGTCAGAGTTTTTTTTGGCACAAATTCACTCCTCCTTTTTTTCTATGTACAATGACCCTAATACATTTATGAGAAAAAGTCTGTTTTTTCTTTTGGTGCTATTCCTCCTCTATACAAATCTCATGTAAAAATGCTGTTTTGCTATTTTCTGAATTTCTTAAAAATTCCCAAAGCAGGTTGTACCAAATACATGCAGGTTGCAAACATCTTTTTAAATCCATTTGCACATGTTTTTCCATTGGGTTGCAGTTTTCCTCTGTTCAGCCACAGCCACCGTAGACTCAGTGAAGTTATCAAAGAGATAGAGAAACATTGTTTTATTTTTTAATTATTCCTTTAATTAATTGAGGATTCTGGCTCCTGCCCTGAGGAGGCAGTTTTAGAAACATTTAGAACAACATCTGACTGGAGGAGTTACAGTCAGAAAAGCTATTCAAGTTGAGCTCTGGGTCTGGTTTGGGGTCGCCTCCCTGTGGGACGGGTCCAGAAAAAAACCTGCCAAGGGTCAGTGGCATTGTAATCAAACTCTGAATCACCTCAACTGACCTTGTGAATGCAGAGAAGCAGTAGCTCTTATCTCTGAATCTAAGCATCACCACACTAGAGGAAGAAGTACAGTTCAGCTGCTTGTATTAGGATCGTTTTTGTTTCTGACTCAATAAATATGTCTGAACTGTAGGCGAGCTTAGAAAAATAGGTGAACTGCTAATCTGAGATGTTCACTGATAGGTTGAGCTCTTTCTTCACCCCCACAGGCTTGCATTACTACTGATCTGTCAATCCATCACGTGCGGAAAGAAGTGAATCTGGTGCAAAATTCAATTACACCATTGCATAATTAATTAGCCAATCTTTCTATTTATTATGCTGAAGTGAATTATTTGCCATCCGGTTGAACAATTTCTATCATACAACAAAAAAGAAAATGAAGTTTCTTCATCTAGAGCAGTGCTGCAGTGACTTATACAAAATCTGATCTCTTTATTTCTAATAGCTATGCATCTTACTCATCATTTATTTATTCATTTAACTTTTTTGTTTCTTTTGGGTTTTATTTTATGGCGAAACAATTTGAACAGAAACATTTTGGCAAAAATATTTATGAATACAAAACACCATGATGGTTTAATTCTTTCAAAGCTTGCTTTGATCTAACTCTAAAGTCCTGATTGCAACATTAAAATAAGGTTCTTCTGGGACATTTTTCAAACCTGTTGTTTTAACTAATTTCACTGATAAATATTTACTGAACGGCTGAGTGCTCTCAACAACAATATTTGCTAATATTACTTGTTGGGTGATTTTCTCTCAAATTTTTCTGTCACTTCAAAGACAATGGATTTTGACAAGGCTGCTATATAAAAGTGAAATACGTATATATAATAAACCCCAAAGCCCACATTCAAACTGACTGATTACATTTTCATTACACATGCTTATTATAGTTGAGTTTTCCATAAAGAGCAACATTTATTTTTGTTACATTTTGGACAATTTGTGTTTTTCTAAGATGTTTGGACAAATTAGTATTTAATATCTACATTTTAACTAGACTGAGAAATAAATAACAAAAACGGAAGAAAATATATCAGAAATTAACATTAAAATAAAATCTAATTTCTGGAAAGGAATAAATTAGAACACCTCAAAGTACACTGAAAAAACACTATAACTTAAAAAGTATTTTTGTTTTTTTTTCTTTTACAAATATTTTGTAATAGATATAGAAATATTTCTATTACAAAATGTAAGAGTTACATCTTGAAACTCTTACATTTCAAGATGTAAGAGTTTGATTTAAGTAAATAATTCCTTCATATTAATAAAAAAAAAACTGGTTAGTTTTTCACAGATTATTTCACTTACAACTTTTGATTTTAAGAAAAATCAACTCTAAGTTTATTATAGGCCTCCCAACAGAAATATATCTGATCATCTTTTCCTTATTTTGACTCCTTGTGGAGCATTTTCAAGTTGCGTTAAATTAAGTACCAATCAATCGTGACCTATCAGAAATCAGTCTGAAGGATTATTTCTGACAGGTCAGGACACTTTCCTTTGAACTTCCACATCAAAAGAAGCAACATTTGTTTGTCAGGATTATTTCACAAGGGAAAAAAAAGAACATTTCAATCAAAACCCCAGAGGCATCTAAAGCTAATCATTAATAGAACAGAGACCTAAATTTCTTATCAGCGCTTCAGTTTTCTATCTTTTTTTCTTTTCTGTCAACCTTGTGTTTCAGATCCTTGAACAGATTTTTGTTTTAACTTGAGTAAATACAAAATGCAGTTTTCAAATGATGATTTAAATAATAAAGGGAAAAAGATAATTCATAAAGGACATTTGAAGGGATAGCAGTTTTGCAGTTGAAAGGTCAAATCTGAAGTTTTTTGTGCGCACTAGAGTTGTTAGGTCATCTGAGCAGTTATATTTAGATTTATCCTCATAAATTTTCAGCCTCCAACTGTCTGTAAAAAGTGCATCATTTACTGATGCTTTTAAAAACCAGCTCAAAAATAAATGTTTCTCTTTGTATATTTTTAATCATTCATATTTGAGCCATTTTGCAGTTTTCTTTATTCTAATGTTTGCATTTGCTTATTTTGGATGGTTAATAGCACTATGGTCAGCTGTTTCATCTTGAATGTGAAAATAAAGTTGATTTGATCCAGTTTGTTTTCATTTCTTTAGATGCTAAGATTGGATTCAGTGTAGCGGTGTTTTGTTTGGTGGAAAATATTTTATTATGGAGACATTTTTTCCGTGAGAATCTAGAGGACTGCAGAGAGAGCTGCGGGAAGGTGAGAGGAACGAGGAAGCTGTTTAAAATTCGAAACAGGTAGTGACGAGCCTTCAGGAAGGAGGTGGAACATCTCCCAACATGCACGCACACACACACACACACACACACACACACACCCCTTCATGCTTGGATGTGTGCAGAAACATATGCAGAGCGCACCGGTAGATTTGTATGTGGAGTTAATTTGAATGGTCAGCTGTGTGACTAAATATAGGCCTAATTATTCTCATAATGAGACAGGACACAGAGCAGGTTGGCTTTGTGCTGCTAATAAGATAAAACACAACATTTCAAAACATCAGCTTGGCCTGTAAAAAACTGTCTCCAGCCCAAGGCGTTTCTCAAGTGGCCCTCAGGTGAAAACATAACAAAACTGAATCTCAAATGACATTTTTGAACAGAATTTCATGTTGTTTTGTTTTCTGTTTTTATTACTTATTTTTCTCAAATTTCCTGACAAATCAGTCCACAGTTGTTGTTGTTTTTTTAATTAGGCTGTTTGTTATTAAAATTATAATTTGAAGCTCCATTTTTAATGGTAACATGGATAAAAATATACACAAAATGAATGTAGGAGAGATGGGAAAATAATAATAGAAATATCTCAACTAATGACTAAGGTGATGTGCTCGGCTCCCATTTTAACCCATTCAAACTTAATTTCTTTTCTGTTCGGATTAGCCAACTGAGTTTTACTCCTCTTCAGCATGAAAGTAAAGTGAAAATAATAATATCTTATGCTCTAAAAAACTTAAAAAGTAAAACTTATTGTGAAATCAAAAAAAAAAAACAACATTAAAATGCTTGTAGATGGTAACACTATGACTAACATATTCCAACTCCCGATGTCCATTAGGATGGACATTCAAAATATTCTTGAATATTTTTTAAATTAACTTAAAATTAAACCGAGAGAAATTTTACTAGGCTACCATGAATTTAAATTGATATTTTTGTTGGAAATGAACGCTTACTTCTATTCTTGCCTTGTGCGATTAATTGGTCAATAAGAAACCGATCAATAGCGAGCATCGTTCAAATGGGAAATGCAGCTTAAACCCGGAAATCAACAATTAATGAATCAAATTTATTTGTATAGCACAATTTTAAAACATCATAAAAACACACACACACAAAAAAATCCAAAGTTGTAGAACACACAGTCAACAATTGTCAAGTGTCATCATTAGACATCAAAATATTGATTAATGTTTCACTGATTATGTTTCATAAGCAACTCTAAACAGGCGTGTTTTTACACAGGCACTCAGAGATTTAAAGGCATGTCCCTCCCAGTGGACGTGAAGTCTGGAGGGGTTCAAATTACAGACAAACTTAATTTCTGTTTTTCCCTCAGCATCCTGCAATGTAAAATCAATACAACATGATTGAGCAGTTAAAGCAGAAATGGGCGCAGTTGTTAAATTGTTGGCCTGAAAGCCTCAGGGGACCATAAAGTTGCTATTTGTGAAAGAAAGAAAGAAAAAAAAAACAGAACGGAAATGCAACGACTGAGGCAGGAAGATGGCGTCTGGGACTGTGTGTTTACCATCTCAATGCACAAACTGGGTGCCAAGAGAGTTTAGGCAACAAAGAGATTGATGAGACTGAGTAAATTCATGTGACCTGGTGCTGTCAGCTGTCCCATTTACTGACTGAACCGTGCTGTCGTACATGTGTGTGTGCTTGTTAAGTGCTCACCTTCCAGATCCACAGCCTGTTGTTGCACCGCTTCATGCTGGCATAGAAAGAGCATAGTTAGCTCATCATAGTTAGCTTCAGATAATCATGGAGTTGTAGTTCATATTTCTATGTTATGTTCAAAATGATAGCAGTTCAGTATCACCTACCAGATTAATAACTGCTTTAGTGGATATTATATTTCTACATGACAAACATATTAGTTATGCATGTAGTAGAAAATAGAAACCCACTAGAGTTGGGATGTACATGCTGCTGATGTTTTGTAAGTTAATTATGAATTAACAGAGATGTATTTAAAATAACTGTTTATCAAATGCTAGAGACAATAAATCAGTTTCAAAACACTGAAATAGTAAAAGAAGTAATTTTGTCCAATTCCAGAGAGGAAATGTGCTTTAAACAGGTTTATTATTAAAAAACAACCCCCCAAAACACCAGAAAGACAGGAGTATCTTCGTTCCTTCCAGGCCAACATTAGCTTTGTGTGCTATTCAACAACAATTTAAAACGGGTTGTAACCGGCTGCGTGAGAACAGACTGAGCTGAGCTGGCTTTATAAGATTTATTGTTAAATCAGATTGAAAAGGCCAATGAAAACCTCTTGGTGATCTGATTAACAAAACAGCATCACGCATTTGCATAATCTGATCTGTTTTTATCTGCTGGCATTCAATATATATTCATTCTGTGCCTGTTTTGGGGCACGATTGTTTTTAAAGATGTTATTCAATAAAAATTCAAATGTTATGAGATGGCCAAGTATTGAGTTAAGATCAAAATGCTGTATGAAAATGGTTTGAACAAGTGGAAATTGAGCTCTGTTTGAGCTATTTTACAAAGAAAAATGGGGAAATTTTCAGCCTCCAGAGGTTCACAAATAAATTTAAGAACTGCTTTTTTTTCCCTTCTACTTCACAATTATTCAGCACATCATATAAAGAATATTTACAAAACTCATAGCTCTGTGGCAGTGCTAATGTTTCTTTCCGATCATATAAATCCAGCTCTGAAAGCAGATTAACACTTAATTTAGCATTTTAATGAGTCATTTCCAGTTATTTTGCAAAAAATGAACTTTTGTACAAAAGCAGTGCTGTTACAATCTTTGATTATTCTCCTCTCTGTTGTTCTCTTTTATATCTCTTGACATTTTTTACTTTTTTACATTTTTAGTCAAATTGAAATGACAGGTTTATTGCCTTTTATTAGCGTTTTATTTGATAGAACAACATTAAGTAGGGTGGCACTGTAAAGTAACAGGAAATTGATGGTTTTCAACATGTTTTTTTTTACAAATAAAAAATCTGAAAAGTGTGGTGTAAATTTGAAATTAGTCCCCTCTTAACTTTAATATACTTTCCAAAGCAAACAACATCCTTCAAAAGTAACAATTGGTAAACTTTCAACAATTATGTCAACAAATATTTTTGAAGTTATGCACTCCACAAATTTCTCTGTTTTGGTAATTAAAATATAAAATGACTGAAAACTGTAAAGGAACTTGAAAATTAGAAATATAATTGAAATATTTCTGTTTTTTTGGGTTTTTTTGGGGATCTTCTCTAATCTGGATTTAATTGTTGATGTATTCTGTTAATTTTTCTTATTTACTAAAGCTATAAAGAGTCAAAATTGTATATTTAACGAACACATAAACACATAATCTGAGTAGTTTCAGCCTCCACCTTTTTGATTTATACAACACTTATGAATCATTTTCTAATTGACTTTGTTTTGAATTTCTTTGATTTGTAGTTGGAGTGTTGTCTGTACTAACTGTAATGTGTGTCTGAGTGTTTTAGACTGAATAAACTAAACAGCTCAAAGTGGCCAGAAGAAGGTCAGCAATGAAAGAAAATCATGAAGAATCCTGTTTGCAATTTGCCTTAAACAATTAAGGAACCAACAAAGAAGGTGTTTTTGATTAGATGAGACAAAATAGTAAATTTTAGACTTAGGCTAAAAGCTATTTGTAGTGGAAAACTAATTCTCCATGCTGAATTCAGGATATTTCCGGTAGAAATTAGCTGAGCTGGAGTTTTGCCTTCCGAACAATCTTAAATACACAACCAGAGAAACAAGAATATGGTTTTGATCAAATTATAGTAATGCTCGAATGGCCCAGTCAAAGTTCAAACCTAATCACTATTTGCTTTTTTCTTGTTTGAACAAATAAATAGGGAAAAAACTCAGTTTAGGTGAGTTAAAACAAATAGATATTCATGATTATTGTTTGAAATGTTAATTCTTAAAAATAATTGTAATTAAAAAATGAATGAAAAAATGAATGAAAAATGAAAATGTCCTTTTCATTTTTTCATTAAAAAATGAAAAGGACATTTTTTTAATATCCTTTTCATTAAAAAAGGAAATGTCCTTTTCCCTGCACTGCACATTTAATGCACAAGTTTGTGCTGATCTACCCGATAAAAACTTTGTTGCAAAGTGGCATAATCTGAACAATTTCCAGGGTATGAATACTTTACAATGCACTGTAGACATGCAAACTCCAAATGGTGCAGACCAATGTTCCCTCTAATTTTTCATGTAGCTGGGCATACACACAGCCTCCCTGAGCACACTGGGGACCACTGTGAGCAACATCAGGTGTGCGCACTCAGGGGCGCAACTACATATTTTTGAGCATGTCACGTCCCCCCCCCCCCCCCACATAAACTTGTACAAGTGAGCTAAAGAGCCACTTCTGTTAGCCTCTAGAACCGCCTCTGGGCTGCAGGTCTGAGGCATTTTGTTAGCATGTTTTCCAACATTCTTATAGCTTGATAGGAAGCCTGATCCA
>CAEFZY010033556.1:0-65932 GCA_903066815.1 Brachyrhaphis roseni | reverse complement strand
AAATAAATACTCTGATCTCAAAACATAACAGATACATTTACAATCATGGTAATATGACATTGCATACAAGGAATTAATCTTTAATAAAACAAAAGTACTGTTTTTGTTTTATTTTTAAAAAATTGTACTTTTTTTGTTCAACAAAACAAAAAAGTAGTTGTTGTTTTTTTTTTTAAGTTTCCAAACTGATGTTATCACGTTTTCGTTTGAAACATAAAATTATTTTGTTAAAACAACATGTTACTATTTAGGAAATGCAATGACAACCTCAATTCAATTTTTTTGACACAAGCATGGAACAAGCAGAAAATGGTGCTAATGGTAAAGAAATGCTGATTAATTGCCAGCTAACCATCACTTCATGTGATGTTAGCACACAACATCGTGGATATATACTGTATATATGCACAATGCTGCCAGGAAACTTTAGTCTTCTCAACTCATGTGACGGCGTGTGATTTCCCATAATCTCGCGTGATCTCCGGTGATCTCGCTTGTCGTCTTCAGCACAATATCAGTTTGACTCTAATGAATCATGTTATCTCAACATGATTTAATTTCATAAACGTTAAGTTGTTGAATTTTGTGTTTATCCAACATGATTTTATCACGTTTTCGTTTCAAACCCAAAATTATTTTGTTAAAGGTACATGATATTCTTCTGTTAATGTAATAAGCCCCGAAGTTCATTTTTTTCAGCGGAAGATCAATCTGATGTAATTGAATCATGTTATCTCAACTTGAGACGTGAAGTTGTTGAATATCTTGTTTATCCAAAATGATTGTATCACGTTTTTGTCTGAAACATGAAATTATTTAGTTAAAAGCACATGATATTCTTTTGTTAATGTAATAACCCCCTAAGTTCCTTTTTTACAGTGTAGAAGGCAGACGCTCAGAAAAAAAGGGTATGACTGAACAGTGTTTAAGAAAGCAGAGGTGCCACATCATCGATCTGTTTGGTTTGACTGTATTTAAAGCTCACAGTTAACGACAGAAGCATAGACTGGAGAGTATTGGATTACCTGTGCATTGACTCAGGGTGGGATAGTACTGTGGTGACAGGATGCTTTTAAGGAAAATCCTTTTCTACATTACACTGCAGTATCTTCACTCTGACCTCATGTCTTCATATTATAGACGCCGACATTTCTTACTGCAGAATAGTATTCTATAACAAAAATATTGTTCTTGTTGTGTTTAAATGTGGTTTTGATCAATAGTTCTCTGGGACATTGTTTTTGTTTTTGTTTTTTTTTTACAGATTTTTAGTCTAGTACCTGGCTATTTCAGATAGTTGTAAATCTGGTAAACTCAGTCATATGACTCATACATAAAGGTTGTCATAGTATGTAGCCAATACTATAACAGTGATCACCAAAGGTGGTTGTCATAACCCCACAAGGTGTAGCAAACCAACAAGAATTGTGTTTCAATTTCCTCCTCAAAATAAAAGTAAAACACAAAAATATAGTTTTAAAAGCCTTTTGAATTCATGTCCTAATTCTTAAAAGAAATGAAAGACAGCATTCACAAATGAGTAAAAACAATATTTGGCAGTCGATGTTGTCTTGTTGTTTTACCTCTGTTTCTATTGACTTAACATATTTTATACTCATTTGACAGATGTAAAGTATTTTCTTGATTTATAGTTGAATGGACGCTGAACGGTTCTGCTCTATTTTTCCTACTCACTGACTATAGTCTCTTCTTGTTTAGCTATGCTAGCTGCTCTGACTGGACTAGTAAGAAAGTAGGACCCTAAAGCATCTGCTCCTAATATAAATAATAATCAACTGTATAAGGAAGTCAGCAAAACATCTTGAATGCTGTTCTTATGTGTTCTGCTTAAGACAAACGCTTTTAAGAAAATAAGAACCAACATCTAAAAATTCTGATCCACGTTTCCTAACACAGAACAGTGTGGGACGATTACTCATCTTTATGGAGCCCTGCATATCTTTACTTCAGAAATTTCCCTCCAGGCTTTTACTGTAACGTGAGTTCCTCTGTTACCTGATAGGATAGTCGGCAGCGCTGAGATTGATGAAAAAATCCCAGCTCCAGTCCCTCATGGCCAGCAGATCAGCCATGCTGCGCAGATACATGGTCAGCAAACTGGCTCCACCCCAGATGGTGGCCATGCGCCAGGGCGTCACCCTCACGTTGGGATACTGGGAAGCTAGGGCCTGCACCTGCCTGTGCAGGTAGTTGGAACGCTGAAAGAGAGAGAGGAACCAAATTGTGTTTGGGAGTCGCGAGGCTCCTGTTTTAGACCGTGTTTCAGGTTCTCTGCAGCTCACCTGGTCGACGTGAATGTAGTAGAAGTGAGAGGTGTGGTAGATGGCTTTGAAGAGACGCTGGAACTGGCGAGAGGCTCGTCCGTGAATCACCAGAACAAAAGCTATTCTCACTGGTTTCAGTGGAAAGCTCTCCACAGAGTCTTCATCCCACTGGATGTTCACATTGGCTTTACCTTCACAGGTTGACAGAAAGCAAAGAGTTTTGTATTATTCATGGAAAATTGTTAAATCAAACCAGAATAAATAGAATAAAGAGAGTAAATGCAAAGAATGGGTTATAGTCATATTTTTAGGGTCAGCTATATTAGAGAAATTAGGCCAAAGAGCCTTTTTTTGTCCGATCCTTTTTATCTGTTTTGGGCAATTTTACCTATTTTTATCAGGCACATTTGAAAGTTAATGTTTGAGACCACAAGGATAGATGATTTCAGGCTGTTTCTAGACAAAATATGTATTTTAATATGACAGGTAAAAGCCAAAGACAACAATGAGATAGTAGTGCACTGTTGGTACATAATGTCAAAGAAGCTAAAGGAAAAAAAAGAAAAATAAGCATAGAAATGTTATGGATCATCTATCTATCTGTCCATCCGTCCGTCTAATTATCTGTTGAATTTGCACACAGTTATGATTCATATAGGTTCATATTGTTGCGTGTATCTTAAAAAAAAAGACGATCCAACACTGGTCCGCACTCAGTTTAACAAGGGGAAAAAAATAACCACCCCAGACTGAGTGCTCAATGAGACGTTAACACCCAAATTTGTCCCAATTACAAAACCAAACGAGAACATAAAAACAGAATCAGGGAAGATGTAATGCAACAGAAGCACAACGCTATGAGTCGCTCATTCAGTTGTCATTTGATTGATTTGGAGCCATTTCAACAATTCCAGCCACATAAAATCTGCTGTAACCACTGTCCTCCCACAGACAGGAATCCTATGAGAGGTTCCTCCGGGGATCCGGGCGTAGCTTGGGATGACAGAGTGCCATCATACCACAACAGGCCAAACTCCCCGAAGACGCCTTGGACTTCGCAAAAGATGACAACAGTATGAATGTGGGCACACACACCCAGGTTGTGGCCTGTCAAATGAAACAATCCCAGCGGTCCGTGGAGAATTGTTGGAAACATTGCTGAGACTCATTGTGTGGTTTTCTACCATCTTAAACAACCCTTAAAAATGTATACCAACATAAATCTTATGGCGTAAAATAAACTGCAGAGATTTTAAATTAGTACAAAAGGAACAGACTTTCATTGAATCCCTTAAAGCTGCTAACCTCCCCCGCTCTTCCTCTCAAAAAATTATCATGGGCATTGTTTGTTTTTAAAATCTTTAGCTATCACAGCAAATGCACACAGAGAGTGTATGAAAGATTTCTATTCACTAAATATGCCTTGGGCTGAAACCTCAAATTACTATAATTTAGGGTTACAGCTCCTAAGAGCCTGTCTGTAGTGTAGACACAGGGTACCTAAGGGAATACTGACATGTGGACTGTTTATTTGCCTGGCATTAAGGAAAAGCCCTCTCTGCTGGCCCTGAGGCCTTGTAATTACAACGGGTTTCGGTGCATGTATCTGTCATATTCATATTCTGTAGAAAACGATTGCACTTGCTGAAATTTAAGGTGGATTTGCTTATAGGCCAACGACAAGAGTAAGGTTAACGACACGCTCGCTTGGTTCTAACTGGCTTTACCTCCCATCATCCCGTCTGTGTAGCACAGAGTTTGCGCTACACCATTTGCACATGTGTGTGTGAGAGAGTGTGTGTGTGCTCTGAGGGAAATCTGCTGCGGGCCATATCAGATTGAACAGTAATTGGTGACCGGCTAAGAAGATCCACTGGCTTGCTTTGCAGTCAGATAATTGGCCAGTCGCTTCTCAAAGCACTCCAAGAGTGTGAGCAAGACTGTCTGGCTGAACTAATGAGCACTTCTGTGCGAGCTAAACTTTTTTTTTATTGTCAATTTGGTCAACCTGTTCATCTGCAGAAGAGCAGCTTTGCGTGGCGTATTCTCTGAGCAGACTGTGTACCTGAGCTAAGAGCTTGCTATCAATCTTTGAAACTGCCTTTCCCTCATCTGCTATCATCCCGCACTCTTCCTCCATCATCCTGTGTAACGTCTGGCTCTGACACACCCTCCATCTTAAATGCTCATATGAGAGGTTAGAAGAAGAGCTGAGTAAGGTCCCAGAGGGCATGTACCAAATTGCATTAGAAAATGTCTCAAGGATTGTCTCTGCTTTAAAAGAGAAGAAAAAGACACAAAGTGAGATTTGCTGATAAAAACAAAATACGGTATGAATAACAAAATTGGTCTTGCATTTGATGTTTTCAAAGTGTCATATTTGGTTTATCTTCATTCAGACAGCGTGAAGACACATTTTCATATATTTCCGCAGATTTGACTTGGCCATTCTAGCACATGAATATACTTTGGTCTTTGCAGCTCTGGCTGGATGTTTATGGTCGCCCTGCTGGAAGATGAATGCCAACTCCAAGTCTTTTACAAACTCTAGTAAGTTTTCTTCCAGCATTTTATTAGGCTCCATCCATCTTCTCCGTGGCTAAATAAAAGATTGATGCTGCCACCACCATGTTTCTCCGTAGCGGTACATGTGCAGGTTAATGTGTGAAGTTCCATATATGTCAGTAAGATCTGTACTAGATAACATAAAAACAAAAGCCCAACTAATTTACAACTTTATTACATGACATTACGAAACCCAAAGGCTGTGCTGCAGTAAACCAGGCCTTAAGATAGCCCTCCTGGTTTATTACTTTTCATATTACGGATGGTCTGGCATTAGCATAATGTTTTCCTTAGACTCTGTAAGTAAAATAATAGTTTGGAAAAGTAAGTGGGCTCTTGTTCCTTGTTCTTTTGGTTAATTTATTTACTTTTTTTCTGGATTTTTCTTTTTTCATTTACTCATATATTTATTAACACAATTTGTAGGGTTCTGTAACAGCCGTGATTGTACAATTATCTGAACTTCAAGTGCTTTCATAAGTTTTAGTCCAATTCTTCAATTGTCCAATAAGGTCTGCTAGGTCTATTTATTGAGATATATTTCAATAGGATGGTCTCAATAGGATTTTAAAAATGGCCACTAATTAATTATTTTTTCAATAGATCTAAATAACTCTTCATGGTGTATGACACAGTCATCATTTTTCTACCAATATTTATCACTATTCAGTTGGATCTTTTTCCAAATGAGGCCTTCCTGCTCCCATCAGAAAGCAGCTGCCTGTTGATTCGGCAGCCAGAGCAAAGCGTGCGCTGCAGTCATGTCGTTAGAAAAGTTAGCATATGAGATCATCGAGGGCGAACATGTTCCCCCTAAATTCAACGACTCTAATGCAGAACTAACACAATTGCTAATCTAGCCGAAGCCTCGAAGATTGAAAGTCGATCAAGCCAAATTGGGCATTTTCGGCTAACAAGGTTAAGACTTGATTGGGAAGGGAGGAGAAATAACACGTTGGCAGGCAGCAGGCGGACGAAGAGAAGGAGAAGTGATTTAATTTAGTTGTTGTGTTGTTACAGCCCAGCCACCAGGGGAGAGCCCTTTTCAATTTCTTTGTCTCTTTTGATCAAATTGTCAGTTCGAGTGGGCTGCGACTTGCTGTGTGAGATGACAAGAGATCAGGCACAGACGGGCAACGTTCCCGCTGATGAGGAAAAGGAATGCACCAAAGTTGCAAAGTCATTGTGCTTCGTCAAGTTGTAACAACAGGAGCTAGGGCAGGAGAGGTATCTCAGCAGAACAGGCAGGAGGTATAATAGGTTTCTCCTCCTCTCCTGCTGTCTGCGTTGCATACAGTCCGCTGCCTTGCGTGCGCTCGCATGTGTGTGTATGCAATGTTCACTTCAACATGCCTGCTGATGCGTGCAACTCGCTGATGGCTGCCGGCGCAACAGATTTTGTTTACAGAATCCACAACCAGCCTGCAGATGTCCATAAATTTGCGAGCGTGGTGTGTCTGAAAAAGACGAGGGAACCTGTGTTCTGTGGCCAGCTTGACAAAACAAACCAAAAAACCAATTTGGGGAAAACACAAGCAGCATCCCAATTTTATCCAACAATTTACTCCACCAATTACACATTGGAGGGGTGAGAGCGGGGGACGTACCTCGGCTTTGATGAGAAATTGCAATTACGACACGAGGAAATTTTTCTCCGTCTACTTAAGCTTCACTATAGACCTACTGTCTGTACTTAACTTTGTGAAGTGGTTACTTCTGTTGTTTTCTCTGGGGGGAAAAAAAGAGCCTTCACGGCAAAGCTTAGGCAGATGTAATGAGAAAAGTAACATGTAAAAACAAGACAAAAAGGCAGGAAAATCATTCGGAATAACTTTTAACAAGATTTTCTCCGAATGATAACTCTCCAGAGCCCTTAATTTCATTCTACTTAATGTATTGCTCGCTCCAATTTTTTATCTATAGCTCCTGCTTTCCTATAAAAGTTGCACTGAAACAATCAATTTAAATCTACTTATTTAAAGGCTCAATGACATGTTTTAGGAGGAACTGTCAAAATCATTGTCATTTCCATAAATTAATTGCAGTGATTTTGTAGATGGCTAACTTATGTTCCCAAAAAAATTACGTTTAACTTGGTGTGTACGGTTCTGAAAAAAAAAAAAATGTGCTCCTTTCTGATATCTTCTTGTTTTGTTTTTTGTTAAAATTTTCTGAAATCATCACACATATTTCAGTTTCAAAGATAACCCAAATAATCAATATTTTGTTTTTAAATAATGATTTCATTTGTTAAAGGAAAAACCAATCCAACTTCACTCTGTTAAAAATGATTCATTTCCATGTTAAATCCCAAAGAAACTGTGACAGTTACCATTTTGGTTCGGTTTCAGGACTCAAACCCAGGCGTTCCCACTGACTGACCTGGGGAACCAATAAATGACTGGAAGAAAACCTGTCTGACAGGAGCCCTGAAGTGGGCTCAAAGATCAGAACAGAACAGAAAGAATAGAGAAAAACGATGAGAGAGCTTCAGGAGCCACTTTCCCCAGTCCGGGTCAGTGTTCACGATTTAACAAGAAAAGGTGGCGGGAAAAATTTAATCCGTGGAAGAGCTCTGAAGAAAAGAAGAAAAAGAAAAAAAGCCTACAAAGGCCTGTCTCAAATTCACCAAAAAACATCTTGATCATCTTCAAAACTTTTGGCAAAAAATATTCTGTGGATTAACAAAACAAAAGTGGAACTTCAATGAAGTTGCGTGTCGTGTTGCATCTGGGATTGAACTAGACAGTCAAACACGATGGCGGCAGTGTGGTGGTCTGGGCCTGTTTTGTTGCTTCAGTCCAACTAATACAATCGCTGTTTTTGCTCTTTAACGGACAATCAAAACAGTCAAATTGAACCCTCCTTTAGTTCAAAAATAAATAAATAAATAAATATTTGAGGGTTTTGGACAGGCCGAGTCAACGTCTGGGTTTAAATCCCGTAGAGATGATGTAGTCTGATCCTAAATAAATTTCGCAAAGCTCGAAAACCCGCCAATGAGACGGCATTAAAATAATCCATTAAGGGAGGGCTAAAGTTTCTCTTCAGCGATTGAAAAGACTCATTGCCAGTTGATAGTTTTAGCTGCCAAGGGTGGCACAATCTACTAGGGATTAAATTTGTTCATACATCAGATCTCTGTAAGGAACCAAATACATTTTCTCCCAACACTGTTATACAAGTAACTTTACAGCTTCAAGCAACTATGCAAACCTCTCTGTGGACTGGAGAACTCGGCGTACAGTGAGGATGCTTCCCATTTCAAATGCTGCTCTGTCAGCAGCACTGAGGACAGCGGCGCGTAGTGCAACACTGAAATGTGAGGAGCGACTGAAAGAGAAGTGTCACAGCAAAATGGCAGCTCTTTTTCACAATTCCAAATAGAGGGAGAAGAAGAGGAGGGGGCAGGAGTCGCAGGGAATCTTTGGAAACTTTTTAATCAGAAAGTTTGTCTGTTGACAGCTCCGACAATCAGATCAGATCCTGAATTTGCATTCAGATGTCTCAGTGTTGGCTGAGACGCAGTGATACCTTTTCAAATGGTAATTATAATTTCTAGTCACAAATGAGTTAGAATGTCTGAGAGGAAGCTTAGAAAAAAAGCTGTTTGCCTGAAATAAGTATTTCTGTTTGATTTTTAAAATGTTAAATGGCCATTCATAGCCATCAACTTTAACATAATCTGTATTATTCTATAGAAACCAAATTCGACACATTTGAATGACGCACAACTTTTTATGAACTGTGCAGTGCTGTGAGAGCTCGGATACAGCCAGCTACACTTTGCAAAAGTCTGGCTGTACTTTTGCAGTACAGCCAGACTTCAGGAAGTCCACTTCCTGAAGTCCACTACAGGAAATGGGCTTCCTATAGTGTACAACAGGATGTCCACTACTTCCTGTCGTCTTCTTCGTCCTTTTCACCAGTAGCAACATCCGGCTGTTGATCATGTGACTCGTGTGATGTAAAAAAAAGTGTTTCAGTCTGGCTGAAAAATTCTCATTCTAGTGCAAAAGCCTTTTCTCTAGCAACGTGAATTTTTCTTTCAAAATTGCTGCATTTCCGTCAAGTGGATTTATTTTTGTAATTGCAATTTGCGAAATTTTACGGTTAATGGAAACACAGCTACTGTCTCTTTTGAAGACAGAGCAACCGAACGCATTAACTACTACAACTACTCTTTCTGATTTTCTTTCCCATAGAAAGTACTCTTGGCTCAGTGCTTCTGCTGAGATGTGTCTCCTCCCAAGATGTAGCTAATTTGTTTATGGCTACTGCAGCCATAAAACCTGCTGTATTCTCCTAGTTAAAGTCTCCAGAGAAAGAAGTCCAGACTCATTGCTA
Source organism: Brachyrhaphis roseni (assembly GCA_903066815.1). Lineage (NCBI taxonomy): Eukaryota > Metazoa > Chordata > Actinopteri > Cyprinodontiformes > Poeciliidae > Brachyrhaphis > Brachyrhaphis roseni. The sequence goes on along the minus strand of CAEFZY010033556.1, from coordinate 56,735 downwards.
CAATGTTTAGTGGTTTCACTTTCCTCAAACAAAATCATTGGTGGAGCTACTGCGGTACTTAAATATGTGTATACACTTTGTAATTATCTTTTCCTTACAAAGTATCCCTGACCTGGTGCTTCCATCCTTTCCATACAGCAAGAACTCCTGCTGCAATCTAGATCAACGTACTGGAACAGATTCACATCGTTCTTCTTGATTGGAAATTGTGAAAAAAAGTTTGCGTAATCAAATAAAAGCCACAAAAATTGGAAGAGTATTCAAATTCTGCCTCTCACGTAAACATAAAACCATGACAGCCCTTCACTAGAGTAATGCACTTACCTTCAATAGGGCAATAACGAGTTACTGCATCAGGCATTAGCTGGCCCTCTTTGTGTCTACAGTAGACTGCAGCGATCTGTTGCCGGCACTCCTTGCTCTTGGCTCTGGACAGGGCAGAAATGGCTTCCTTGCCGCTGATCTCACATTGCGGCGGCTGATCGTACGTCACCTCCAGTGTCGGTGTAGTCGCCTGCTTCTTGTGTGGATGCTGATGTCTGTGCTCGGACTGGCCAGGCTGGTCAAGTGAGGCACGAGTGTGCTGCTGCTGCAGGCCTCCGGCGACGCCCTGGCCACCAGGATACGAGGCATTGTTTCCCAGTTCTAGCGACTGGTGGCCTATGGGCAAAATCTCATTGGAGCTGCGGCCCAGTCTGGGAGAGCTCTCGTGCCAGGCCTGCTGCTGAGTGTGGGGCTTCCCTTGCACACGCTCCCGCTGCTTGCTGTTGGTGGCGCCTACAGATTTCCGGTGCGAACGGGCACCAAAGTTACTATTATCTATGTTCTCAAAGTCTTTCGGCACCGAGTTCTCATTGTTGCTGTCAACTCTGCTTTTCTCCTTCGGCCGGTGGGAGTAATACCCGTCCTGGAAGGAGACAGGTGGAGCAGAGGAGGACAGAGACGAAGGAAGTGTTGGGTTAATAGAGTGGAGAGAGAGGTAAGAGGAAGAGCAAAGGGGGGACACAAACAAGAAAAACAAGATCAGAACTGAGCGAGCACCGTGCATATCAAGTGTTGGATTAACAATCAACATGGCATTAATGACTAGGCAGCACGGCACTGAAGCACGAGCCATGAAATGAAGCAGCAAGGCACCACAGGGTGCTACATAACTCAAGGTGATACAGGTCTAGGGACTCCGTTGCTCCGTGCCATCATCAGATTAGCCCTTGGTTTCAATTAAAATCTCCTTCAAACAGACCCAACGCTCTGCAAACAAAATACCAAGAGGGAATAAAGATGCAGAACATGACTGAGCGTGAGCGTAGATGAGCAAGTGTACACGCGTGTGTTCTTTCTTTTGCTTGAGACAAATAAAAATGCAAAGAAATTGCAGAGGCGTGGCGTCTGACTGCACTGCTCAACCCTGCATGGCTGCATATTGGAGATAGTCTCAGAGTGAACGGGATTGTTTGCTTGTGCCCGTCCTCTGTTTTTCCAGCAGAGTAGGCTGAAAGCATAGGAGAGCACGGCGCACAGCAGCACAAAAATCTGCTGGTGAGTGACACAGCGGTGGAAGATGAAGGAGCACTGGCACAGGGTGCAAGCTATGTTGATTTTCTCTACTGAAATGTTCTGTGATGCATGAAACGGGGAAAAAAAAAAAACAGAAAAGCTGCCGCCAACCTGCTGTAATGCACCCTTCTACAGAAGCTAATCTGAAATTTGAAAGGGAAAAAAAATTAAGGTGGGAAACAGGACGACAAAGAGCAGCCGAGGAAAGACATATAGGGGGCTTTCAAACGTTTTAAATATTTTCTTGACTTATACCCACAAAGTTTCTATGAATTTTACAAGGATTTTAAGTAAAACATTAACTGAAAGTAGCATAGAACTGTGAAGTGAAGCTAGAACTCATGAAATTTGTCAAATTATTAAAAATGAAATGTTAAAATGTGAAAAAAATTACCCAGAGTTTGGATCTTTTTACAAGGCACTACAGCAGCGGGGATTATAGATATGTGTGGAAAATAAAGCCTGTAAGAGAGAATCAGAACCAGGACAGGTGCGACGCACGAGAGAGAGAAGCGAGATTGGTTGAAAATGTCTTTCCACCCCTACAGCCAGGTCTGTTATCACCCCGTTGACCTTTCCTCGCTGTAAACACCTTGTACTCGCACAATTACAAAGGTGGGACACTTTCACGCTCAAAGAGACAGGAGGGGAGATGATATTATACGGTGCAACGCAAAACTGCAGGGAAAACAAGACGGGGGACAACGCTCCCATTGTCATTTCCCTCTAAGCTTCCTCCTTGGCGGAGGTCTGGTTCTCACTAAATTAGATGCGTTAAAGCTGCCTGCCTCTCTTCTCCTCTGAATCTCTGCCTCTTCCCTCGCTCCTGCCCTTCACACTTCTCTTCACACATCTCGTTCCCTCCCCTCCGCTCCACTCCGATCATCCCTCATCCTTTCTTGCACATCTCCCTCCTCTTCTCTGATCATCTGCTACCCATTTTGCCTCTCTCACACCTCACTTTCTCCCTCTTCTCACCTCCTCTTTATTAATCCACCACTTTGCCACCTCTCCTGCCTGTCATAACCTCTCCCTGTCTCCCCTTTGCCCTTGTCTGTGACTACTTTCCTCCCCCCGCCGAACCCCCACAACTAGTTTAAACAAGACTGTGTTTCTTGTGAATGGCAGAACTTGTTAATCCTGCGTGTAACAGCTGCTTAGGCCGGTGATCACCTAAAAAGAAATCCCTGCCTCGGAGTTTCAAAGGGAATGCTTTAGGAGACTAATCCACGCAGTGCAAGTCACTGGATGTTTCCAGAGGTAAAATGAGGCTGTGTGCAGTCACGATTATGTCTGTAAAGCTCGTGCTTGTAGTGGATTTTGTTCAAAAAGTGCACGACGGAGAGTGTTGTTCTTTGTTTAAGGCAGAAAGAGTGAAGTAGAAGCAGCATGTGTTTGCCCTGGAGGCACTTGTGCTTTGATCCCTGCTGAGAGAGATATGAGAAGATGAGGGACACAGTTAAATTGGAAAAATGCCTGGAAAAAAAACAAAAAAAAAACACCACAAGTGTGTGCCTCAACTTAGTAGAAGACAGACACGACGCAGTAGTTAGAGAGGTGAGATGCCAATAGTTAAAAGCTTTTCTTTCTTTTAAAATAAGACAGGTTTTTTTTTCTCTCTAGTGTTCTCTTGTTAAATTAAAAATGACAAGTCTGGCATGTGGTGACGATGTGTTGTTGGACTTGTAAGGCACGTACTCCCCAAAGCAAAGCTAATGGTAGAGAGTCTAAATCTTTTACAGTTTGTGGGAGAGCATAAAATCCTTTAGCTACGCTTCCAGGAAGACAAGCTGGGGCGTGATCACGCAGACAATTCAACATAGAGGATCTAATGTCTTCTAGACAACGTACCGAGAGATGCGGTGAGCAGAATTCTTTTTGATTTCTGATCTCAGGTCTTTGGAAAACTTTGACCTGGCTTCCTGCAGTGGTTGATAATCAATTATTTATATTGGTGGCAGTGAGGCTGCAGGGTGGAGCAGTGGGTTGCGGTGTTGGAGCGCAGAAGGAACGACAAAGGTGTGAATCTCTTCCTAAGGTCTTTCTGCGTAGAGTTGGAAGATTCTCTTCCACTTCAACTAATTCGTTTAAACAGGGTTTCTGTGTAACTAATAGCTGTGAGGATGTGGAAGACCAAAAACACCCTCACACATTTTACAGATTTTTTTGATTTTGAATAATGCCATACAAAGACATTGATTAAAATTGTTCATCTTTATAGAGTTTGTAAACTTTTGCCTTATATTGCTCCAGATCTTTGCGATTTTGATTTGAGTTACTAAAACCAATACAGGTAAGCATCCCCGTGTGGCCTGAAGTCCAAACGAGTGGCATGTGTAAGCAGAGACTGAGGAGATTCCTGTGAATCCACAACCTTCACACGGTGTTCCTCTCTTCCTCCTTCTGTGAGCAAAGGACTCCAGTAGCTGCGCTGCTGTTTAATCTCGAAGACCGGGAGGAAACGGTGGGACACAGAATTAATAGCGGAGGCACTCACTGAAGATAGAGCTGCCTTGGACTACAGCTGGGGCATGGAGCTGCAGGGAGCTATCGATTGTTGCCGGGGTGTGTTTTCCGCTCCCTGGGAATGTCAGGGAGGCAAAGCGGGGATTGCCTGGCATATGGCGAGGTGGCTGTGCAGACACACACGCACAAATGAGCACAAGCAGGGAGTGCCCTGAGCTGTGCTGAACGGTGAGGAAAATGCAGAGGGGGTAAACAAAAAAGAAAAGAAAAGAAAAATAATCCATCACTGGTAGGTACATTTAGAGAGAGGCCCGATGGAGCTGGGAGTTTCAGTTGCCCCTCTGGGGATGGTTTAGTCCATTTCTCAATACTAAGCTGGCCCTTTCCACTTTACCTCATTTCCTCTCCCACTGGGGGAAATAGTTCACCTGTCCTTTTTTCCTCTGTTTCTCACTTCCTTTGCCTCGATCTCCTGTGCAGCAAAGGGGAAAAGAAAGCACATATCTGTCTTTCAGCACCTGTCCAGCTTCACCCTTCTACTCCTCCTCTTCTCTGGCATTTTATTCCTTGCTCTCAGTAAAAGAAAAAAAAAAAACAACTGTTCATCTGGTCCACCCTACTCCCCTTTCCTAGTGCCATCATTTGCTCTTGCAGTCCCATGGAAGATGTGAAGGCCCACATGACAACAACACAGATCAGATTCACCCCACCATTTCAGCTGGCTTTTATTTTAAAGATATATTTAAAGAGCTTGTTTTAATCTAACCCTGGAATAGCTCTTGAGTTGCCCTGCTGTGCTCATTGAGCTAAAATGCAAATACTTTGGTATATGTGTAACAGACAAATTACAAAAGATTTGAAAATATATGGCAGGCCATTTTAACACAAAACTGCCTGCCATATCTGTCTACATTACATTATCTAAAAAGCGTTTTGACGAGACACAAGTGACTCACTGGCTAACCTTTAGCTGCTATGCTAACGTTAACATCTGCTTCAGAGATCACCACCGTGCCAAAGTAAAGGGCCATAACACAGTTTTTTTCAGATTACTCTGGATGTTTACGTCATTTATCTGGCAACATTTTGCGTAGTAGAAATGGGACGATGGACCTGATAGGAATGGTTTGCAAGCATTTACATTGTGACATAAATGAAGCCATAATCTGATGTGTGAAAACACAAAGAGGGATTATTCTCAATGCTTTTTTAGGAATTAGGACCACTTTAGAAAGAGATATATATTTTATTCTACGTGTTGTAAAAACAAATTAAGGTGAATTCCTGATTTTCAAAACTATTTTTGCTAAAAGTTGCCTTGTCCTCGTCAACCTGATGTCATGTATGGTCACATTTTGTGAGCTGGATGTATAACCTTTATCTGATCAAATTGGTCCACCAAACCTGATGAGCATCTTCATTGTTCAGACAAAATTTAGACTGGATATTTGACCTTAAAATGTTTACTTTTTAAAAAAAATCCATCTGCTAAATACAGAAAATAAACTGCTTGTTTATGAATAACTATCACTGGATGTTCTATTTTTATAGAGGTTTGATTGAATTTTACAATTGAGCTAATAAAAAAGCAAAACAATCTAATGATGTTCAAGATTCCTAGTGCACGTCTACAAACAATGGACAGCCATTACTAACGTAAAACCAGAAAACTGACCAAACCAACAAAAAAAAAAAAAACAACTCCTCATAGACTCTAAAAACCTCAGAGTCACTATCTACGAGAGAGTGTGTGTGCTGTGTTGCCAATGTCGAGAGTGTGGGCAAATCTCTGTACAACCTGCCTTCCATGTGGCTAACGAGCTCAGATTAATTACCTGAACCGAGTGGCAGCAATTCTCTGAGCAAGACGTGGCGTCTGGCGCGACATGGAAGACTGATGCAGTTGACAGACTTGGTGCACAGCTGCTCTAACACCTGAGGACGCCTCAGTGAGAAATGAGCCAGAATGGAGTTAAATGTGTCAATGAGGGGTGCCCCAAAGTGTACCAGTCAAACATGACAAAGATTTGTAAGTGACTAAGTGGGCTGATCTCTCAGTTTGAATAAAAACTGAATGTTCTTCATGTAGTAAACTTTCCAGCAGGTCTCAGCTGTCGGAAGAACAAAAAAATGTGGCAAAGATGTAAGGGAATGAGTATGTGGTAGTTATTTCTCAGAAGATACGTTACATGCTCACCCCTGGTCCAGCACAACAAACAGGATCAAACAATTGTTTTTACCTCCTCAACATCTCATCGTGTTAGACTATAATTAGACTTCTCTACTCTAGACAAAGGTTAATAAACACTGGTGAATGAAAATTTGCTTGCAATTTGCATCTGCTCCTTTTTTTTGGTTTGTTTTTTACCAAGGTATTCATTCATGTTTTTAACTTTTGGAATTCATAATGGTAGATGTATGAGATGCAGCCAAGTAGTGTAATAAAATATCCGTTTTTTTTTATCTCGAGCGACACAACGTGTTTCAAAAATGTCAAAACATTTACAATCTGCTTCATTTTCCGTTTTACCTGTTATGACGCTAAAACGGTTCCGTTTGTTTTATTTTTTTTACTGCTATTCTTTTCTATTTTCCACACCCAGAGTGTAGACATGCTCTCTGAAAAAACAGACCTGATGCATGTTGTTGGTGTGAGAAGGAATACAATTCTTGAGTTACTCTTTTGAGCTGAAATTAAAACACCCAACTCAACTTGCACCTACCAGGTAGATGTTTTTTTTTTACTGCTATTGACATCAGTGTTTTAAAGTCAATTTTTTTTTACAATCCTGCTAATCCTTTACAACATATTTCTAAATCTTTTGTCCTTGCAAGTTGGCCTACAAGTTTAAGTTTGTCTCTTGTCCAAAAAGTATTAGCCTTTAAAACTGTGTCTACATAACTCCAATGCCTCTTTCAACATGAGGTTGTTTCGTGTTATCTTAGGTTTGATCACAGGACCCCGTCTTTCAGATTTCACAACTCAAATAAGAGCCAAAATAAATGGAAACAGTTTAATACAAAGATAATCACCCAACAGTAATTTAACTCTAAATCTAATCTTCTGAATTGGTGAAGATACTTAAGAAAAAAAACAAAACAACAAATGGTTTGTAGGTATGACATAGTTTATCAACAGTTGTGAAATGGGGGGTACAAACCAGCAAAGAGGAGGGTTGATCGAGAACCCACATTTTCTTTTCCCATTGTCCGCCTATTTGTTACCAATTACTGCTTTTAATTGTGAATCAATAAAGTGCATATTCCTGCCTGGGAAACAAGATGACATATCCTTCTGGCTTCTGGAAACACATAATAGTCTCTTCACTGGTAACCAAGCTGTAAGATTTCATTACTTTCTGTGTTCTGTGTGTTTTCCAAGCTTCCTTTCTCTGTTTCTCCCTTTAGACATTCTCTTAAAACCCCCTCTTTTTTTTTTACCACAGGCCAAAACTGGAGAATGCTGGTCACATGTATGGTAAAAGAAGGGGTGTGTGTGTGTGTCTGTGTGTGCAAGCAAATACACGATTAGCACCCGCAGCAGCAGCTCCAAATGATCTGGGTTTGGTATGCACAGAAGTTGTTTGTGTGCCTTGTGACAAGCCCTGGAGCTGGAGTGTTGGAGGGGGAGTGCATCTTTTCATCAGAATGAACGTTAGTAACACTTTCTGTCTAGGAAATGTGAGGTGGACGCATTGATAGCAAAAATATATTTAAGAATCGGACAAAGATTTTGGTTAAAACCAAAGAGAAAAGATTTTGGAGTGACATAGACAAGGATCAAGGGTTTTCACTGAGACCAGAGGTCAAAGGTGAGGTTTCAAACTGATGCAGAATTCCCATTTCATCCCAACAGACATTCTTCTGTTGCAACTATGTGGCTTCGCAAACTGTTTGCGCATGTGTATTTTTGCTTTGTCAAGATACTAAAATGCCCAGAAAGACAGAATCATTCCCACAGACACTGTAGTTTCTATTCCTTAAATATTGCAAAACTGCATATAAACTTGTACTCATAATGAAACATTCATTTTGTGACGGTTTCTAGAAGCACCCAATGGCATTAAAAGTGAAAAGTTTATTTGTTTTATTGGTAATTAGTTGAGGAAGCTGCAGGTGGTTATTTTTTCTCATATCCAGGGTCACTTTGTTATATTTCTGTTAATGGTTCTTACATTAAATCGTTTCTATTCTTTAATCATCTCAATCTGTACAGTCAGAACCTCTCAGTCTTTTTCAAGCACTACTGTGGGATATATGTGTAACATATAATGACAGCAGATAACCAGGGGATCTTTCACTCATCAAATAAACCTACAGGTTTGTGAATACAGACTCATTCCTGCCTACGTCTTCAGCCAAGTCTCCAAAAATCGAAAGTCAGAAAGTACCAACGATGTGTTAACTCATTTTTTAAACTATAACAGTGAGTCAGTCATCTTAGTCACAGGCTCAACGTTCGAGTTTGTGAAGAGCAACATTTTTATAAAGCTAAAATGACAGAAGGGTAAGTCATTTGTAAATTAGAGCTGCATCTAGATATGTAGTTGTCTGTTTTTTTTTTTTTCTTTTGATTTTTATACACGACAGAAAAGGCAAGGCTGTATACAATAAAACAATAATTGCTAAATTTCCCTGTAGCTTTTACAATCGTTTCAGGGTCACTTCTTTTGTTCACGCTGGCTGATTTATGACTCATTAGAGTGCCTTCAGAGCCATTACTGATCTCATTACATATTCACCCTGCACAGCATAGCAGGGTAAACTGAAAGCTACTTATATGTTTTTGGATAAATAAGCTTTTCAGAGCAATGTTTGCACACTAAAATAAACTACAAAACAGCTAAAAGTTTCGTATGGAACAAGAAACATTTTTTCCTTTTTTACAATTTAACAGAATATCTCTGACAATAGTTAATTATATGTACTAAAAAAAAGCTTACTGATTGCTGCTGCACATTGGCTCTTATAAACACCAACTAGATAATATCATTATCTAATTTGACCATCTCTTTGCCAGAAATCCAGGAAATGACTCCTTTTTAAATGTGATATCAAAAAACAAGAAGTATTTAAGGAGGTAAATATGTTTTTATTACACTTTAAATTAAATCAGATTAAATCAGAATTGGAATGCAACACGTCTGCAATTATGATCCTTACAATGACAAATAGGAGGCAAAAACTGAAACACCATCAAAGAACAGGGAAAGCAGCACTGCTACTGGTAGGGAATAGGTTAGGCAGGAGTTTTTCCTATTTTTGCAAGACTAAAGTAATGACCTTTTATCTGTGCTTACAATGAAACAATAACAATCCTGACATGCAAAAAACAGTATTCTGGTAAAAATGCTTTAAGTGGCAAGACTTATCAAATCCACCTTGCTTTGAGTGATCAAAGCAAAATCTGTTTCTGCAGATTTCAAAAACTTTGTGTACATGAAGAAAAAAAAACTTAAATGAAAAACAAAAGATTAAAGGGGGTAATTTCTCTACTTTTGAGACACATTTCCAGCCAATTGTTTCGGACCTTGATCCTTATTATGTTCTGGTTGTTTGATGCTGCATCTTCTGCAATTAATTATATTCCTCTTCAAGCAGAAAAAACGTAGCATATCTCCTGATAACAAAACACAACATGCACAGCTGAATCTTTGTATTCTAATCTTAAACGCTGAATTATTAAAATCACTGCTCATTGCTTTTTAGAATATAGAAAGTCTGCAAATTCAAGCTAATGCATTTTGCACACATAGGACGTGTGTTTCTGAATAATATCATCAGATAAATGTCATAAAGTGTCATTTCATTAGCATCAGCTTTCTGATGTGGAAATGACCTGATGTGACCGTTACGGAGGAAATATAAGAAAATCTGCGTGGAGATGAACAATATTCACTTCTGACACTTCTACACTTGAATTGGATTAAGTAGAAAATTAAGTTGAAAGATGACCCTGAAGATTTGCTCTGTGTGGGATCTCACATTGCAAAAAGATCAAAAGAACACCGAAATGAATGCAGTGCTTCAGTTTTGGTTCACCTTCTTGGCATTAAGGCAGCTTCCATAGATGTTTTAACAAGCACACCCCTACACACACACATATGCACCCCCACATCAAACCGAGCAACACCAGCACCGCTCAGTCACACAAACCCAGCCATGTCTGTGTGTTTGGTTGTGTCCATGTGTGTATGAGTGACAGTGCAGCTTGTGGAGGCTCCAGAAACCCGGCTGGGTTTGAGAATGCTCCAAAATGTATGTCCTGTACAACACATGTCTGCAACCTGAAATTTACCTTTAAACACACAAGTCATGTGACATAGCTAAAGACTTTCAGCATGAGAAGTGATCAGGTTTTGCACTTTCTCCTCACCATCTGGACTTCTGTAAAAAAAAAATACAAGTTTTCTGCTGGGTAGCTAAAGTCATAATTAGACTTAAAATTAAACATCTGATTTTAGGCCTTACTCCATCAAACTTCTCACATTTCATTCACATCTTTAATTGGTACAGTAGATCCACCAGTAGTTGAGGTGCGCTGGGTTGGACATCCACATGTGAATAGCTAAAATCTGAAAACTTGAGATCCCCTCTAGTCCTCTTAACATGCATTAATACGTAGAGTGGAAACCATTTTAGTGCTATAGTAGAAAGTAATATCTACAGTTTTCTTGTTCTCTGCTTTTCGGGGTACAGCCAGTCATTGCTACGAAAAATAAATGGCGCTCCTGGATTGGCTGATTGCAAACAGTCAATAATGTGTTAAGTAGCATTGAGCTTTGGTATTTCAGCATCCCAAGCAGCCTCTTTTTGGAATAGTTTCAATATGCTCTACAAAAAAAAAAAAAAAAAAAAATCAGTGAATAATTTTAAGTCATGTTCTACAGAATAATCTCCAAGTCCTTGAATCCACAAATAGTGATCCATAAACAGGCTGAAGTCCAACGTACATCATGTCTTTCTCCCATTGATTCTTCTTTCCTTTTTTGTGTGTGCAGGCAGCAATCACTCTATGTGTTCTAGATCTGGATAAGGTATTTGGGTGTTCTCATACTGTGAGAAAACTATTCAGAGCAGAAATTTACTTTGCACTACATTCAGCGTTTCTCACAAGTTTGCTGGTGAAACTGACTGCTTGCTGATTGTTTGGAGAACTCAAATCAACATGGATCTCAACAGCTGGATAAAACTTATCAGTAAGGTTCAGGATGCCTACTTCTTAACCTACTGTGCTGAGATTGGCAAAGGAAAGTGCAAAGCGAACACTCATCCCAAAGTTCAGTCAGTGTATTTTAACACAAAACTGCATGGCCAGCAGTTGCTTGCAATATTAACTGTGTGACAGAAAACAGAGGAAAACAAGACTGACAGTAAGATACAGGCTTTTAACTTGTTTACAACAGAGGAAATTGAACTAAACTAAACTGTCTGTGAACCACCAGGCAGCTGTTTCACAAATACGGGAAGCTTTGCATTGCTGATCCCAGTCACTGTTTGCTAACAAGAGTCTGAACCGCCATCATTACAAAGCACTGAATCAATACCTGACACTGTTCAACGTGGTTAATCTCACAATTAATCCCATGTTGAATAATGTCAATGTCAGACAGAATTCACCATTTGATTATTAGTACAAGATCAGCTGTGATAACAAGAGAAGTCCTTAGCTTATGACTTATTTTCTGAAATGCTACATAAACACGGATCAAAACGGTAGTCTTGATGAGATCCTGTATGGTTCAGCTTATGTATAACACTGTTGTCAAAAATAACTTAGTGTTTGTTTGTTTTTGCTGTGATCACAAAGAGAAATTCAATATTGTATGAATCACGATCATCACATTATGCCAAAACTGAAACACCAGTAGCTTTAAGGGGGGGATAGCATGTCAAATTTGATTTTAAACTCCATTTTAGGTTTAAACTTTGACCAATGTCTGTAAAATTATGCTGAAAAAAGTTTTATAAACTCAATAAGTCCTTATACTTTAACATTAATAATTATTTTGTGTGACAGTGGGGTCTAAATACGCCCTTCATGCCTTCAGGTTGATGCTGAAATAATTTGTCCTTTATCCTCAACCGCCTCCTCACTAGGTGAATCCAGAAAGTTTCCAGATGACAACAGGAATCTAAATCATTCAGCTTGCAAACAGTGTATTAAGCCTATATATCTCCAGCCACTGAAAGCCATTTAACAGGCCTTGTTAAGATATTGTCAATTCTCCTACTGTGCCTCTTCACGCTCTTTTCTCTCCTATAGCATCCTAATATTTCCTCTCTTTGAATAAATCCCAGAAACTCACATTTCCCGACTTTGAATAAAGCCCATCAGGCGATTTCTGAGCCATATCTCACAAGGGCATGAAGAAAAGTTTCTTACCCCTCCTCTTCCTCCTGTCGCGCACCTCCCTGTTCAGCCATGAAATGACACCCCTATTTAATCAATTGTGAATCATGAAATTTTGCACAAGAGACCCCTTTTCTTTGCACTTGACAGTGATTGAACTGCACAGCCATGCAATTCCATTCACCACGGCGATGGGAAGAAAAGGGAGCGGAGGGGGAGGGGCCACGTCCCTGTGCAGTCAGCGTGCGAGTGAGGGATGACGGCAATTTCCCTGTGACATCATGAGGCCCCGCTCAATGGCGGAGCAACACAGGGTCCCTTCTATGCATCGAGGATGCGTGGTCTGTCGGTGCAGTGGGGTCCCATAAGGGTGCAAAGAGGGCTGTGTATCCATGTTGTGCGAGAGACAAACATTTTACGTAGGCCCAAAAATAGATTAGGGGCAGGAAAAATTGAGACGGACAAAGGGTTTGGCTTGAGAGAGATTAAAAGTAGAAAAGAAGAACTTAAGGAATAGAGAGAGCAGGGTTTGGGGGTGGGGTATCCCCTCCCGTCAGTAGTGTGACGGGAAAGACATGTAGAAGTACGGTCTGCGGTCTGCTGAGTACAAAGCGGTGACACAGCAAGATACATACACAAACCTGAGCGGAGAGTCATGTTTGTCTGTTTCTGTCTGTGAGGCAAACTACAGTTGATCTCGGTTCGGTTTGTGTTTTGCATGCTTAAAAAAAAAAAAAGCAGTCTCCATATTTAGGAACAGCATGCAAATGATTTGCAAATATACCACATGGTGAGGCAATTTGGTTTCACTTCCACTGTGCTGTCAAACGTCCTGCCTGCAGGACAAAACCCAAGGCACATGGTTGGAAATTCCGAATGATTAGGAAGACTGGAAAGCAATTCCCTGATGCCCAATTCTTTTTTATTTTTTCAAAATGCACAAAGATTGGACAATGCTTCATTGTTTATCCTGGCGTGTGCACCTTCTTGTTTCTAACAGAATCCCTGCCTGTTTCCTCAAGCCTTTTCTTTAAAACCCATCAACAAGTAATGTGACAAAGATTTAGAAGTTGAAATACTGGATAACAACTAATTCAAATCTGTTATATTCCAACTATGTATTTAGTAGTGTCCAAAGAAACATTTTTAACTTAAAATATGACAGAAATGACCAAACGTCTTAATAACCAGCAAGAGTTTTCCTTGAGACCTACTGAAAACTTAATATATTGTGGATTATGTCATCAAGTTAATGAGGCTACACAAGATCAGGCAAACTATGACTTATTCTTTTGTGTCTTAAGTCCAGTTTATTCTGGCCTGGCAGTGCAGGTTATTTATAAAATACCACACACTTACAGCATTGCTAATATCAGCATCCTCTTAAGGTTTCCTGTTATTTTCTTATTGAGTACTTTAAGGTGAGAATCAAATAATGACTTCTTCTTTAGCAGAAAGAAACCATGGTGGAAGCTGTCGGTTAGATGTTGTTTCTGCTGAAAGACTTGAGGGTGAAAAGCTGTTTACCGAAGCAGAGAAACTCAAAAACACTGCTTTCAGACATCTGTTGCATTTAAATGTTCTTAATGCACTGTTTGCTGAAGAGTTAAACATCCTTCTTGAATAAAATTCTTCAAATGATTATAATCAATCCATTTGGAAGTCACATCATGTGGTCAAATTTGCATTTTGCAAAACAAAATGCAAATTAATGTGTTGTGTCCAAACAGCTGTGAACGCTGAACAGTCAATCCGAAATGAGAAATTACATTCAAAGAGCAATCTATGGTTTTTGAAAGGTGTAGCTTGTGAGTTTTAAAAGTCGCTAAAGTTACAGTTATCTCCTTGTGGGATAGAGAGATAAAAATCAAAGTGAAAGTAAGAAGGAGAGGAAGTGAAGGGGAGACGTGAGGGAAAAGGCAATAGCAAGAGCACAGATGGCTGATCAGATTTTTACGTTTGACAGTCACATCATAAAAATTTCCAGGGCAAGTTATTTCCAAGCAAGAGAGTAGATTTCAAACCTTAGCTTCTTAAAATATAAGAAGAAAAAAAAACCTTCAGTGAAATCTAAAAAGATATCAAAAAGATTATTTGTCCTTCTATAAATCAGGCAGCTTGTGGTTCAGTGGTTAACAAGATTGCATGACAAGAAGAGGGTTGGGGCAATAAACTAAAAAAGTTGGCTGAAGAAGAAGGAACCAGATTAATGCTTAAGTCTGCAGTTCTGTAAGTGGCCACTTAAATGCCTGCTTGCAACAACAAGTCAACCCCACAGATGTTCAGAAAAAATAAAATTGTTTCCACTTTGCAAAATTAAGCAGTTTTGGTTCATGTAGAGAATTTCAGCAGACAATCATTGGCTTCTTTTAACCTCATCCTTGATTTGCAGTATGACTTAAGGGAATGAGTTTTGTACAGTATGTTGAAAAGACATTTTCCACATTAGGAATGTGTGAGCTTGATCTGGTGGTGCTAACAATATGTTGGTGCATGGAAAAGATCACATTTTTACATTTCAAGCAGGTCAAATCTTTGGATCTGGGCACTGGTCCATTTCCCTTATGTATTCCTAGAATGTTTGCTATAGCCAAAACCAACTTAATTGGCAGATGAGACATTATAGTGTCACATTTGTATGACAACGGCCTTTGGCCTTTTTTGACAAAATCTTAGCAAAAAAAAAAAAGCCATAAAAATGATATAAAATCATCAACGCAGTACCTCAATCATCTCTAAAAACAAATTAAAAAATGTTCAAATAAAATTAAAACAAAAAAAACAAACAGTGAAAACGAATAAAAAGTAAAAGCAAGTCATTTTCTCCAAATAAATTTGTTCACATTTTAGCATTGATCTTGAAAGATCTCATACATGTATTTAAATGTGAGCAAAAATTATATTCAATATTTACTTTACTTAATGAAAATTGTGTTGCTGACTGTTGCAAATACTATCTAGTACCAAATCTTGCACATGGCTTGTTTGATTCATGTCTTTGTCTTCTAAATCAAATCATATTACATCATCAGTATGGACTTTACAAAATAAGAGCATACCTGCAAAACAGAATAAACCAAAAATATTAAACATTTTTGCGACTACATTGTTTTTGCAATTAACTGGAACACACATTGAAAATGAAACTGACTAACTGCTCTACCATAGTAAATACTGTGAGTACACTTCCCTGTACACTGTAGAAATCAGACAGTGACATCTTCTCTTGAGATTTTGACAATATCACTTAAAAAAAAAAAACATCCAGTTCTTCTCTGTTGCAACAGAAAACAACCCCCAACATGCTTGATTTCTCATCGCTCTCTCTTTTCCCAATGTTAGTCCCACCTCTGAGCAGCATGGGGTTTCCACCAAAATCCCCCCAACCCCCATGAACCTTTTAAACCTGACATCAAAAGCCATTTGTTGCCAGCAGGGCTCTCTGACCAGGCCACACCCAAAACAAGTCGCGACACAATCTGGTCAAATTACAAACTTCCCCCTCCTCTCTTCTCTACTATTAAAGGGCACCTTAATATCCCCTCCACCACCACCTGCATGGCATCAAAGTCTGGAAACCCGGTGCTTTTCAGGAAGACACATCAGCAGCAATTTTGGCTCTCATTTCCTCCCTCACAGCAGGAGTGTAGCAGGACATGCCAAAGCCTCTGCTCAGCGTGACAGAGGGAAAAAAGAGGAAGGTAGACTGGGAGTCTAGTCCTGCAGACAACAATGTCCCTAATTTGTCCACAGATTGAGGGAAGAAGAGACAAAGACAGGCCCTCAGACACCACTAATTCAGATGAAAGCACTTTTATGAGCTTGTGTGTTTGCGTTTGATTGCCTCGGTGTGTGAGCGCGCAATTAGCAAGCAGTGTGCTGCAGCCATCTCGCTTGGCTGCAGGGTTACTGGTCACCAGGAGGCCTTCATCAACCCCCCACCTCCGCTCCGCGGCTACAGATGTGCAGCGTGGCGTGGCACCGGCACAAGGAGCGGGACAGATGTTTATACACACGCACGCTGCGATTAATACAGATGGATCTGTGTGAGGCAGTCGTTCTGAGAGCGGATACCGACGCTTCTTCTTCACCGTCTCGCCTGCTGGCCCGGTGTGCCCTCTACACCCCACCCCAACATATGCTAATTGCTGCCAGAGAGCTGTAATTTGTAAATGATTTAACCTTTTAATAGCAAAAAAATGAGGTTGGATACAACTGAGTCCTTCTGGATGTAAAGCCAGAGAAGAAAAATAAGGATTTGAGCAGCGATTTAGACATCACTTAATTGTACCATCTAATTATCTGTGGGGCTTCATGCGCGGACGTGATCTGTCCACATTGTGTGTGTGAATGGCGACAGTAGATGTTGAATTTGTTATTGGATTCTTACTTTACTTTATTTATATATATATATATATATATATATATATATATATATATAAAGTGTGTGTGCATGTGTGTTTGTGTGGCTTTCAAAACAAGCTGGTGCCAGGGCTTAGCTGATAGGCTAATTAAGATCACCACAGGGAATAAATGTTTCCTCTCTGGCTGCCATTTGTCACACCTGGCACAGAAATGTCACTGGGAAAAAGGAAACACACAGACAGACATGCACACACTGCGAGTGGGAGCATTGCTGAGGCGACAGGGCTACTGTGTGAAATTAAGCAGAAGTTAACAAAAAGTAGCAGGGAACTGGGGGGGGGGGAAAGCAGACAAATGAGACATAGATATATGGCAAACAAAGAATGTGTGTGTACTGGTAAATTAGAACGGTTAGAGTGCAAAGAAGTGCAGAATAAAGAATTGATAACATAGAGAAAAATGTTCTAAGCTGTACAACTCAACAGAATATTATAATAAGATAATATTAAGCTTTGCTGATAATAATATGAAGGTGCTGTGACTAAAACTGGGAAAATATCCAACCGGGCATCGGGAGATTGCAAAATTAACCAAGCAACTGAAAGTCATAAATCTTGGCTCCTCACTGCGATGTCTCATCTGTGATTTTTCTTTTATATCTAATAAAGGTTACAATTTAATCAGCTACTTTCAAAAACATAGTTCTCAAAGTGTGGAAGTCTTAGTTTACTATATTAATTTGGTACTAAAAGATGTTATGCTTTCCCTTTAACAGTTGGCACTGAACACTGAAGTACACTGTGGCCCATAAAGTTGGAATAAAATAGTTTTTACATGTTCTCATGAAATCACTGCGTCGCTGTTCTTTACAGATCAAGTGTGTATCCTTTCAGAAAGTTGTTGGTCCCTCTCTCCAGAATATAAAGCAATAAAATCAAGAAACATATTTTCCAGCTTGTTATATCGAAGGCTGGTGTAAGATTCTCACTGTTTGACAACCTTGATTAGCAATAATGCAATACCACAGTTGTAACACAAAAACAGCAACGGTTATTCAACCTGAAATATTTCAGTCGAGTCAGTCTTTCTTGTAGAAAAGGGAAAGGCATTAGAGCACTTTAATGGTCAGCTAACCAGTAGCATGCAGCAACAGGTGGGGGACGGGCAGAATTTCAACACCCTAAGTACCAAATAGCTAAAAAAAAAAAAAAAAAACTGAGGTCATTCCAGCACTTTCTCTGACTTCCAATTAAAACAAATTTAAATCTTAAGAACAGCATGATATGAAATTGAATTTATTTAAAACTTTTATTCCAAAGGCTGCAAAAACAACACATAGATAATTGCAGTCAAAATACAGTGTTCATCACGTTATTTCTTCAGATTTCAGAGCTCAGAGATAAATTTGGGCAAAACCGTTCAATGCACACACACTGAATTTTGCAGTAGTTTTCAAGTTGCACAGAATATTAAGCCTGTGTGCAATGGCTCTTTTCACAGAGTACCACAATAATAACAAGCTCTTATTATCAGGTTCATTAGTTACTACTAATTAGTATTTGCTCAGGTAGAGCCTGCAGTCAGCTGCGTAACAGAAATGTCTCCTTGTAACTTGCTGTCTGTTGTTTTAAAGGAGCTTTCGCTTATTTACTTAAATTCACAGGTAGTCTGGAGAAATACGGAATTACAAGTTTTATCATTTTCCACGTCTATGTAAGTATGGAATAAAGTTTCCAAACTTTATTCCATACTTAGTTTTGAGAGAGGTCATATTCAGAAAATGACCTCTCTTTTCTTGGTTTACCAAACTTTATGGCTTTTCCAACTCCTTGATCTTTTTCATTTTTGAGTAATTGACAGATAATGTCATTTAAAACTTTAATTATCATACCACTGCTGTTTTGTTGTCTAGATCATTTTAATCTGGACCCACGATTCTTGAACTAGGCTCAACTTGGGTAATTAAAGCTTCCTTTTGTTTGACTTTTGTAAAATGTAAGTATCACTGATCACAAACTGAGATCAGTGAATACTATAGGCATATATGTATGGGTAGAAGAAATGCATTTAACTGTTTTAAGTTTGTCCAATTCTGAAATATTAGGTTCACTATTGTGTTGTTTTATGATTTGTGAAACAGATACCGAAAATAAAGCCCAATTAGTTTAAAGAGGCAGTATTATGTTACAACCATGTTACATTATAACATGGTATAAAGTTCAAAAAAGTCATTTTTACATAATAATAAAAGTCTAGAAAAAGTGTCAAAAAAATTGAAGTAATCCTGAATGAAAGTGATGGGCAGTCCTCTTTTAGTTTTCACACCACTGGTAGCTACAAAAACTCCAATTTGTTCAGTGTTGTGAGCAGGACTTAAAATCAGAGGAATAGCAATTATAGCAGTTTTGGAACTTTTTTAGAGCTTTGTAGACCTTGATATTAATAGCAGGAACATTTTCAAAAGAATATAACAAATATTTAAATATTAAAAATGCATGAAAGACAATGAACTGCAAATTGCAGGAAGGTTAAGAAGGTTTAGTATTTACAAAACCTTGCAAAACACTGGAAACTGGCCTATGGCTTTGCTAATACAGGCAGTAAGAAATTAAGAAGACCAGATCATCCATCCAGAAGTCCATGCAACCCTCTCTATGCTTGCCTGGTGAGTCTTTGGTTGTCTTTCAGAAATACATATTGCTTCACACTGAAATTGACCCTTTATCACACTTGTGACAGTTGAAGTGGAGTGTAGCGTTAACAACCAACCACCAGTCCAGACCTGCTGCAGCTGGAGAAGCACCAAACATGGCAGTCACCAAATACACTCAATGTCTGGATAAACCCTGAAGAAAAAATATGTAAAGCCTCTCTCAGCTAGCTTGACCTTTTAGGAGTAGCTGAACATAAATAAATAAATAAACAAACAAATAACCCTCTGTTTGGATTTTGGAGCACAGCCCTTAAATACTCACATACTGATAAATACATGCTTGCATTTCACAGAGTAAGTCAGAGTGCTGGAGTGTGACATGGAAACGCTGGAGGGGGGTAATTCAGACTCGGAACTGTAACTACTTTTCATTTGGAAGCGATCGAGGCCAAATAAATTAGATAAAACCTTCATTTCAGTTCAGAAGTTTGTTGCTGTGAAAACTTTGATTGAGTGCAACTTTCAGAATTGATTGCAGCTGAAAGCAAAGCGAGTGCGGCATGCACAGCAGGGTGAGGAGGAACATTAATGTAACATCGCATTATGCTGAAGATGCTGCAGATGTTGCAGAGGATGTGCAAGACAGTGAGGTTGGTGAAGTCTCCGTTTTAGAAAAACTGCACCAGGAATGAACTTTAATTTTTTATTAAGTCAACAAATAAATGCATGGTGCTGTTCCAGATTATACGTTGATAGGAATACAGTAATATATGACTTATTGGAAGTAACTGCCATTAAACATTTATGGACTCACTTTGCATCTTGTCAACATGTCACTTATGCATCCTTTACTAACTTCAACATGCCAGCTGTCCATTCTTCCTCCTCCTCCCTTCATCCTCCTACATCTGCCCTTCATTGTTCATGGCACCCCCCCCCCTTTCTTTGCAACAACAGATATTATCGTTGCTGTCTCCTGCTTTAATAAACACTTCGTACAGTCTGACAGCGGCAGTATGGCCCCATCCTGTCCAGCACCGCAGCAAAATGTTGGCCCCATATGGAGCTTCCCCACAGGGGAGAATGTATTTGGAAAGGCTGAGGGCATTGAGTTGGGTTGAAAGCTTCACAAGGCTCAAAGAACACAGAGCTTAAAAGGAACTACGGTTAAGCAAAGATGCCGACTTTTCCAAGGTTCGGCTTTCATGCTGGAGTCCTGCTGTCTCCTCATTCACTTTGTCTTTGCTATGTTATTTTAGGTTTGCTTTTTAAAAAATATCATCATCATCAAACCATATCAGCTGTTTGAGACTATTAAGATTTTCACTTTCAACAAAAAAAACAGAGATGAATTAGGACACTGACCTCAACAAACTTTTTGCTTGACCAGCCCTGAATGGTGATCATCTGGTCAGAAACTGACATGGTAGATTCTGGATTTGGAAACATTGGCAGTATTTTCATAAATAGAGCTACCCCCCTGGCTAAAGTAAGGGTCCATTACTTCTAAAAACAACGCACACTTCAGGGTCCAGCATGGTCAGAAAGAAGCCGAACAGTTGACACGCGGTCACATGGTTTTCCAATGTCCGTTTTCACACAGACCTCTTACAATCCACAAGACTCGCCGAGCCGAGCTCCTGTGAAACGTCATAATGTTTTGCTTTATTTGTGGTTTATAACAGTGCAGCAAGCACAGTGATCATGGCAGAGAGAAACAACTACTACAAGTCACAAATTCACAAATTCAGAATAGGAGGAAATACTGATTGTTGATTTGAAAAATCTCATTTTATTTTCCTAGGTTTTCCTTCTTTATCAGAAAAAAAAACAGAAGGCCTCAGTGAGACGTTACAGGTGAGATGTTTCAGTTCACAGATTAAACTTCTCCTCTAATTAATTAATTTGGCTTGTTTTGAAGGACTGGTGAAATACTGTTTAACTACAAAGCTGTTATACTGATTGCCTTCTCTCTCTCTCTCAGTCTCACTCACACCGTGTGACGTCTCCCTTCACAGAAAAAATTAGTGATCGTATAAAACTTCCTAAAGCTATTCGTATAAAGAATGAAAGATTGGCTACACAATCTACAGATTAACAGTAAATGTGAGCATCTGTTGAATTTTCTTCCCTTTCAGAAGTTATGGTTCTTCTGTTTTCACAAGTCATTACAAACCCCTCTTCAAATACTGAACTGGTTAATAATAAAAAAAAAAAACAGCAACTCGATATGTCGTCGTTTTAGAGCAATGTTCCCATGCTTCACTGATAAAGGGGAAAAAGAGGGGAGAAAAAAAAAATCAGACAGTATACGAGCTTGCGCCTCTTAATCTCCCTCCTCCGGCTCAGCCTAACTGACATTTTCTTAATTTATTTTTCTCAGGATTCCAACATTTTAATTAGGTCACTCCAAATCTCCTCCCACGTAGCGTTATTCTGAAAAAAAGAAAAACTTTTCTTTATTTCAGCATGTTTGTCACTTGCCTTCTTTGGTCTGTCGCTGTCTCTGTTCCCTTTTCTTTCCCCATACTTGTCAGTTCAGCTCAAGGCGTTATCGTAATAATGATGTTCAATAGTTTCTCAAGCGACTTCTGAATCCACCACAGGCAAATATATAATTGAAACGTTCAAATTTGTAGCAGGTTTCTGTAGAAATAAATCCTTTCAATACTTCAGCTTCGGCAGGTATGAAAAAATGAGTAAAAACAGTGAAGGTTTGTGCTGTTTACACATGAATTTATATTTGTTCACATCAACATGTGGGTTTGAGATAATATTTTAACCCCTTGTAAAAGTTGCCGGTACTCTCACCTGTTTGAGTATATTTGTCCTGTAACTACAAGAGAAATTATTTATAATCTTTAGGTTTTTCTAAGCTAGAAGTGATAGTTTATCTCCAGATTGACTGGAAACAAAAGTAAATAGCTTTTTTGTAAGGTCTTTAAGAAAGCCAAATCCTTTCAACATTTTCCATTGACAACAGTAGGAAATTTATTATGCCTCGTGTTTTGTGGCCAAGGTAGAGGCTTTTAGGGTTTAGTTTTCTTTTATGATCAGTCAGTGGCTGTAAGTTTCCAGACACATCAAGGTGACAGTCTACTCTCAGCTGTACTAAAAAAGGCTTTGGGCAATTGTCACTTGCAATACTGGCAGACGGTGTCCCATAATTCATTACAATGTTGTCATAACAAAATGGCTAAAACTTTTAAGTATCACAGCAGAATTCATTGCAAAGAGCTTTTTAATTTCAAATAGTTTTACTAATTAGAAATCCTCAAAAAGTTGGTCAGAATTTTTGGCTGTGGACTGACTACATAGAAATGGCACAGACTTGCAACTCTTTCCTTGGCTAAAGTATGCAAACTTTGATAAAGAGTCAAGAGGTTTCTAATTAGACAATTTTATGCTTGGTCATTTATGACATTTGATTACTTGGTTGGCTTTTTCTGCAACCGATGAATGCATAATATCATCAACTTTCACCAAAAACAGCACTCTTCGGTGTGGAAGGTCATCCCCAATAAAGGAGTCTAGAAGTTAGCAATAATTAACATCTGTCATGGTTAGGGCAGCACAATAAGCAATAGCACATTTACAGCTATGACAATATCAAGCATCATGCATCAAGGCTTTCTATGCCAGTATTAAACTTTGCAAAGTTTATTGTTTAATTAAGTAAAAGCTGCTTAAGGAGAGCAATGAATATGTTCTAGTAAAGGCATTTTTTTTTCAGTCTACTGCAGATGTAGCCATGATTTTTGCTGAAAATTATGTAGAAATTGTTTCTTATTTTTGGTATTAATCAATTACTCACTACCTGGAGTCTGTGTTTGCTATGAGTCCTAAACAGACTTGTTGATTTCCATATGTATTTATTGAATATAGCAATATTGTTATCACAACATTCAACAAGATTATTGCATATCTAATATTTCCAAGTATCCTGTAGCTCTGGTTGGGCTGTTGAAAACGTCTATAAAGGAATCTGTACTTTCTGCAGTCTACAGAGGTTACGACAGAGAGCAACACTCAAGCAGATATCAGGAAGGTTAAGATATTGCAGCTCTGTTTTATACTTTATATTTAGTATCTTGTGGGATGGGAAAGTTCTACAGCAAAATAGAAGAGAGAAAAATGAGAAGTGCTGCAGTTATGTCTTATTTGAGTCTTGTTTTTACACCAAGTACGACGGTGTCATAAGCTGGAGAACATCAGATATGTATTTTAGATGTATTTTTAGAAATTCAGAGACAGCTCAGTAACTTTGGCCACATAATTCATTATTTTATTTCAACATGAGCATCCTAGAGTTATAGCAGTTTAATTTTCAATTATACAGAAAGAATAAAAAAAGTTGTATTTCTTCTTAAAAAAACATTTGAAGTAATTAGCGCTGATGTAATTAGCAATTACATCAGAATGTGAGAGCTCTGTTCACTCATAAGTTAAAAGCTTTATTTTGAAAATAATAATTTTAAAAAATGCAACAGTTGTAGAATGACTTCAAGAAAAAAAAAAAAAAGCTGCATAAATGTAATTACTTTCTATAAGTTTTCAAAATTCTGGAGTAAAGTCAAGTCACCAACAAATCTACTCTCTGTTACTCCATGCTCTTGCTTTGGTAAGATTTTCCTAAAATTTCCTATATGACATTTTAAAAATAAAAAGCGAACTGGTTTGACATCCAATGTTCTTGGTTAAGGAGGAAAAGTTTCCTCCAAGTCTCCCAGTTTCATGGACGAGTACATTAAGATACAGTCAATTTAAGATTTTCCTGGCTTTTTTCAGTTTTTCCTAAAGCTCTATCTAGCCAGGGGAAATTTATGTTATTCATGTCCACTTGCACTAAAACTCTTTATGATTAGGGCATGTCATAAGACCCCAAAGGTCCCAACATTTTCACCAACATTTTATTGGTTTGCTCTTTTTGTCTGTTTCTCTCTGCCCTTTACAGAAACAGTGACTCTTTAGTCCTGAGAAAGAAAAAAACCCCAGCAAGATTCATTATGGGCCAAACACCAGCAATCAGATTTTCCTACCACAACATACAGCACTTTAAACTCCCCATACCGGTTTGTTGACTCCGCACAGCGTGGATCCATAAGCATGGGTGATGGCTACAAGGCCCAGGGATTACTAATCCATGACCTTTTAATAGAGATAAGCCGAGCAAACCAGTACTATCTTCTCCTCTCTACAGAAAGGGTTATGAGTCCGAAGCCTCGGCCTTGTAGTCTCGTGTGCTTTTCAACCTAAGCAGCTCAACTTCGACAGTAGGATCACGCTCCTGTGCCGGATTGAAAAGTGATTCATCCAGATGAGTGCAGCAATTATGTGGTTAAACTTGGCGACTGGCGGAGACTAGCTGATTACTGCTACAGCTGAAGAAAACGGAAGCTAAAGTCGTGCGCCATGTGGCAAACTAAGACTGGGCAGGAGCTGTTTTGCTCCAGTTTGTATGAAAACTGTGCCGCACAGAGGATCCTCTGTGTGTTTGTGACACTGGGGATGAAACAGCAAGCTTGAGTGTTTGTGTGTGGGTGGGAACCAGAGGTTGGTGACTTTGAGCTGCACTATTAAAAAGGTATATTGATTGCTCTTTACCAAGTCTGAGGACTCCAAAGCAATTTATACTGCATTCGCCCATTCACATACATTCACACACTTCAACAAGATTACTGCATATCTAATATTTTCAGAGTATTGCAATGTAGTAAGCTACATTGTAGCCCCAGCTGGTCTGGGGCAGTCTGGCAGAAGGCTGCTATACAAGCCTACGACTGAGGATAGAAGCTCCAGCCCAAACGTCTACCAGCTGAGCCTAAATATACACATACTAGTCATATTAGTGTAAGATCATTTGACAGGTTTTATAACATTTAAAATTTCAGCGATGCTAAGAAAAGAATGGTGGTGTGTTTAGATAAGAGCAAGTAACCAATTACAGCTAAATAGCTTTAATAAACAGCAGTCCTCATAAAGCCTTTTTGGAGGAAGCACAAAAGATCATTCGAACTGAAAAGTGCTCTATGCCAAACAGTAATTTGAGTTGTCCGGCTGCTCACACTTCTTCTGGAAATATAAAAGATGGAAAATACTTCTTTGCTTAAACTTGAGGATGCCCCGATTACTATGTCTGCTTTTTCTCACGAGCAACAATCTGGATGGCAAACATCCATGGAAAATGTCACAATGTCACCAACTCACATTTATTTTCTCTGCATTATCCAAATACAAACATAATTCAAAGTGATGCAAAGAGAAGTATTTTGACCACAGGATGAGAAGAAAGCATTAATTTTCAATATTAATAAATACTGTAATGAAGACTGCAATTACGACACATGGTCCTCTCTCCTCGCCTCCATTTTCACAATGTACCCCATAACTTTAGCATTAGCATTAGCATCTTGATCACTAAAATGTACATTAGATGAGGGTATTAAGCCAGTGGAAGTCCATTAAACTCAGCAAATGTTTTGAGTTAAGAGTTAGAAGACCACTGAGGAGTCAAAACTCAAAAATCAGATCTTATTTCAAACTATCAAATTACAATACTTAGAAGCATACAAATTTGATATGCTTTGCGAGTTTGAAAACACGGTAAAGGAAATATTATGGTCTACAATCATTAAGTCTCCAAGAAGCTTTCTTTTCCACATTGCTTTGGCATTATGACAAACTTAGAATCGATAAACTTTTAAAAATTGTGCCACCTAACGTCAATGTATGTATAATGCCAGTCCAGATGATATGCTCATGAATCTTAGACACACAAACTTGCTTCACTTTTGTTTTACACTCGCTGCTTGTACTGTCTATGCAGTTGAAAGACTTATTGATCATGTTACCAAGTACAACCCTTTCTATACAAATATGTAGATCAAGCTGATGCTCAGTTGCACATATGGAAGCCTTATGTGTTTTTCACCAGAGTAAAGACACCTCCTGTTGTGCTAATCGTTTTGACATAGCAGATGCACAGGCTGCAGTGTTACTGGTAAAACCTACCATACTCCCTTTTCAAAGCTGCCCAAAATTTGATAGAGCATAAGCTGAAGAGAAACAAGAGGAAAGGAGGAGAACTGGCAATGGAAAATATGGAAGGAAGCAATGGCTGATAGCCATACCCACAGTGACTCAGATCAGATCCCCCAGAGCTGAGGATTAGGGTTTTTGATCCAGATTTCAGGCTGGATTTGGTGGTTTTTCCTCAAGCGAAGCCCAGCTAAAAGACGGGTTTGCTCCCTGATCTCGTATTTGTTTGTTTGCGCGTGTGGAAACAAAGAGGCAGAGGGAAGCGGCCGTTGCCATCGCTTGGTATTCACAGTACGCTGCAGCAGCGCCAGCCACAGAAGGAGCAGTTAGCCAGTCCGGCAGCATCAATTTGTCAGCATAGCCAAGCAAAAAAGCTCTGAGGCCTCTGGGAGTCAAAGCAGGGCACTGGCAAGAGCACAGAGTGCCTGGGGTGAGCCAGCAAGCGCTAAATACACACAGCCACACACTGCCATGCAAAACACAGGAAAATGCACATATCCTTCTCTAAGAGGGGATACGAACAGTGACAAGAACGCGACAAATATACATATTGAGCTGCGTTTAGTGGTGTTAAAACACAGCAACATAAATAAGCACACAGATGCAGAATTATAATAACAGCTGCTGTAGTAAAGGGTCAGACTCTCTGAATGCAATGCAGTCTGTGTCCTCTGAATCATCGGGTCTGCTGCAGGCTGAGACGACATGTGGAGCTCGACACATCGTACGCGTGCACGTCCGCGCGGGGGGAAGACGCATTCATCACCTTCGCTGACCTTTGATGTTCAGTGGTGCGTACACATTCAAAAACACACGGTAAACATGAGCAAAGCCAGAGGCGTGATGCACTCTTCATCTATTAAACATTAGTGATGTATCACGATGCAGAATTTGCCTCAAAAATGTAAACAGTTTGTTTGCAGTGCTTACTGAGAGTCAGACATTTCTGAGACCCAACACTCGCTGTATTTCCATTTTGACTTCATCTAAATTTTAATGATGGCAATTTACTGGGCCCATCCAGAGCGAGAGCTGCAGCCGTCAATACAGTCTCAGCTGAAAAATACTTTCATTGTTATGGAAAATCTAACAAAACAAAGTGCATGGAATATAATACAGGATTACAAATCAAGTTAAACAATTGTTGGTTTTGTATTCTTTTAAATGGTGCTGCCTAACAGACATCTAAAATATTGACTCAAAGTCAGAATTTGAGATCTGATTGGAGTGTCTCTAAAGTGGACACCCGCTTATTCGCGATTCTGTATTTCTGGATTAATCAATTTGGGGATTTTTCTATGGAACATACATAAAATCTGACTACTGACAGATCTTTTCATAGAAAATATGTTAAAAAAAAAAAAAAAATCGAAAGAAAAGGCAGTTTGGAAACGTGAGATACGTAGCTGCAATATTACTTGACATGCTATTGGCTGGACTTTGCAAACCAGCCAATCCAGGAAGTGGCATTTGTTTTCCTTGGCACTGATTGGCTGTGACCCCAACAGCAAAAAATAAGAAATATTGTGGGAGCTAGTTTCTGCAGTAGTGCTATGGATGGTGATGAATGGTTTCTAGTTTGTGTATTAATGCATGTTAAAGTATATTTAGGGTTTCAACTATTAAAATAGTTGACTTAAAAACACAATAAATTATGAGTAATTACTACAGTAAACTTATTTGTTTACAAACCAAAGCTCCTCAGTGAAAATAAAACAACCACAGAACAAATGTCAGCCAACAGCTAATTTTTCAAAAAACTCAATGGAAAAAGAAATTATTGAAAAGATGAACAAAAGACGAAACTAAATCAAATTTACGACCAAATAATGAAAACCTCAGCACTTTCAAGACTTTAATGCCTAATATTGAGATGATTAAATTTAAAGAACTTGAAGAAAACTTGAATATATGAAATGATCTGAGATATAAGTTACTACTACTGTTACTAAAATAAGATGACACATTACTTAAAGTTACACATTACTTAATGTATATCCAAAAATTTTGATGGTTAGATCCCAATATCTTTAATTGATACTATATTTAAATTTACCTTGAATGACATTTGGTGCATTCTACAGTGGTTTTTCCTATAATATATTTCTTGTCTGTTGCTTAGTTTTCATGTTACATGTATGAAGAAATAGTTTAAATGACTACGCTAGTGACTAAGTGGTATTTTAGTACCGAAAATATTTTTTGTGCTAATATCCAACTGTTCATTTCACTCACACTTAAGTATTTCTTCCCGTTGTAGAAGGGAAACATAATCTAAAAAAAAAAAAAAAACGATTTAAAGGTATTTAATTTTTTTTTACTTTATGAATGACATTGTACAAAAAGTTGAGAAGAGAAAAAAAAAACAGCTTAGATTTGTGACTCCAGGAGGTGTCTGGATTTCCAAAGGTTGTTGCTTTTATGTTTACCTGCAGAAAATGATCTTGGCTAAGTTTTTTGTCTGTGGCACGTCGGCATAATTTCATGTCAACACAAACCATCTCCACTCAAGGCGCACCTATTTATTTGCAGCGGTGCTCTCAACTGCATCCCCTATTAGCAGATGGTGTGTTCTGTATAATGAGCTCTTTTAACATCTGCAGCTCCACTGAAACTCAAAGGACTCGTACAGAGCAGTCATCTGCCAAACCCAAAGCCCCCGAATCTCAAATCGAGGTGAGGCGGGATTCAGATCTGCATCAAGATCCGATCAGTCTTTTGGTTATGCTTCGCTTATTGATGAAATGTCTGTTTCTATTTGCATAATCTCACTGACAAACAAACAAACATTAGCAGTTAAAGCTTACCTCCACTTTCCCCTTGATGGAAGGGGGAATGAGAAACTCCATCTGCTGATAAGGACTAAGCCGAAGGGGTCGTTGGATGTAGCGGTAGATAACCTATCTCTTGTCAGTCCTATCTGAAATTGCCAACGTTAAAAGCTGCTGTGTTCGAGTAGCCGCCAAAGTGGGTTTATCCTGAGCTGATGAGCTGACTGAAAGGAAAGCTGGAAAACCTAAATGATGATGAAATTCCATCATAAGATCTGCCTAATCTCGGTAAAAATGTCACGTTCAAAAACACGATCAAAAGGCCGGGACTGTTAGAATAAATATGCTTATGTGCCGTCTTGCTGTGAATTAGATGAGCGGATCAATATCGCTTCATGGCTGTGCACTACAGCGGTCACTTTCCGGGAGTTTGGCTCGGCATACGGATGGAAAACAGAGGGGCTACAGATATTCATCCACTGATAACCAAATGCTCTCCCTCACATCTGTCCTTGGATTTTGTTTAATCCGAGGGGCATATCCTCATTGTACTATGAAAATCGATGGTCTTATAAGCAAATGAAAGGCATCTCTGTCCACTGGATGCCACTACGATCACCAGCCATCCCAGTGTTTATCAAAGCATTTCAGCAAAGCCTAAATACTGTAGTGTTTGAGCCAAATTTCAGCATGTAAGAAAGGAAAATTTGCATAATAATTCAGAGAAACTTAATAACTTTCCTCTGTATTAATCGTCTTTCCTGCCACTGGATTTAAAACTGGTAAAATAAAGTCCCATTCCTTTGATAATTCCTTCCACCTTACAGCGACACAGTCACGTGAGGCAAACAGTTAACAACTCATTACACTCCCTCTATTGCTGTTAAATTGCAGGAATGTGTGTCTTTTAGGCAAATAGACTTGAGTGCTAAGCAAGCAGACATGTCTAGGTGGAATTATAATTGCTTCGACCAAATCTCTCCCTCAGCATTTGTGATGTTTGCATTCTCTCCATATCTTTGGACTGTATGGTGAAAATGTGAAAAGCTGATGTACAGCATCTCACAGAAGTGAATACGCCCCATGTCGTTTTCTAAGTATTATAAAAATGTTGTATACTGTATTTAGAAGTACATCAAACTGCAGCTCATTCCTGCAGTGCAGGTTTTTGATGCTTGCAACTGGGATACCTAAGGGTTAATTAACATTTTTCTCTTTAGGACCTTTTCCTAAATGCACTGGATTCTGTTTTATTCCACCAAAATTTCTTTTTATTTTCTCTGAAGCACATTAGTTTATAATAATATATGAAATTAACACAAATAAAAACAGAACAAAACAACAATTAAATGAAAAGGTACTACTCATATATAGACATTTAGATGGAATGATAGATTGATAGATAGATATTTTTAATTAATTTGCTGAACTTTACTGCCTTTTTTGGGGCTATTAAATAAACTGAACTTTTTTTTTCTATTTTCAGATTACAGCTTTGTGTTGCCATATTCATATCAATATTTGATCATCACCGTCACTCTGGATTGATATTGTACTGGATTCACTAGGGCACTGAAATATTTAGACTCATATACATTATTATGTTGAAATGCATGATTTAGTGTGATGTATGGTATTTAAAAACACCATCTTTTGTCTGATTCTCATATGCAGTGACCTCAATAACTATTGACAACCCTGGTAAGAAAAAAAGAGGTAAAAAGTTTTTAAGAAATGTATTCTTTACTGCAGAAGCACAATTTCAGACTAAAAATGGGTGGGTTTTTTAACAACAGTAATATCTGGAGAGTTTTTAAACATCTATCAATATTCTGTTCTGTGTTTGGTGAAAAGATTAATGTAAATTCTTGCCAGCCTTGTTTCTCACATTCCCAGTGTAGTTTACTTATTCAACAGATCTGTCCCAATGCAGGTGAATGGATGCATCCCGGAAGCCATACTTACTTGAATACTGTGTTCACCTGACAGATCTGCTTAGACTAGTTTCATAAGATTATTTTTAGAAGAACCAACAACTTCATCATCTGTGATTTTGCTAAAAAAAAAAGATTGTTTCCAAAGTTAGTTTATTTTAATGAGATCATAGCACAGAGGGTTCATTTC
Source organism: Brachyrhaphis roseni (assembly GCA_903066815.1). Classification (NCBI taxonomy): domain Eukaryota; kingdom Metazoa; phylum Chordata; class Actinopteri; order Cyprinodontiformes; family Poeciliidae; genus Brachyrhaphis; species Brachyrhaphis roseni. The sequence continues at coordinate 25,408 of CAEFZY010033556.1, read as the reverse complement.
TTTAAAAATTTGATATAATTTTCTAAAAATCTGTCAAAAAACGGCCCATCATTGAATAGTCTCTACATACATTCTCTTTGTGTTAGTGAAATATAACACAGGCCCCTGTTGTTTCTGTTTCTGTTTAAGGTTTTAAGAGATTAACTCTGCTGTTCTGTTTTTTTTCCTGTAGCCTGGCATTTTATTTTCCTTTGCACTGCCTTGCTTTTTTTTATGCTGGTTTTGCTTCAGATTAGACTTGACTGCTGCCACAGAAAATTTCACTGGTCACACAAAAGTATCTCCAGCACATGCTTTCAAAAGTTGCAGGCAGAGTTTTAGGAAGACTTTTCCTCCACAGTTACAAAACTGCTACACATTTACAAGTCAAAAACTTTGAAATGTGTCAGTTTTCTTCCTGTCTGTAAAAAAAAAGGACTGTATTTTTTCACAATATGCTAATGGTTCTTTTAGGTGATAGATGAAAGCTTTTATCAATAATACGGAGGCTGAACAAAGTAGGTAAAAGATGCTTTGTTTTATCCTTTCAAGTGTTAAACATCTGATATTGAAATCTGGAATATTGAGTTTTTAAAATCTCAGAGTTAAGGTAAGAAACTGCTGTTTTCCATACTAATTGCAAATAAAAGATGCTAAAGAGTTTAAAATATTAACTCAAATCCCTCTGACTTTATTTTAGAAGAATATAATCTGCAACATAAATAGTGGGACACTGGAATAATATAAAATTGACATTGGCATGCCAGAATTCAGCCACAAAACTGTGATCGGTACATCTCTATGGCATGATTTTTTTTCAGGCCTGAAAATGTTCTTTTTAACCTCAAAGAGTTAATTAGTACACTTGTTCAGCAAACATATCTCGTCTGTTTACTCAAATTCACAACTTTGTTGAGACAAGTTCACCAAACCACGAATGCTACATAAAAAAGGGACTTGAACTTTCAGAAAAATGTATATGAACAACAAGAGAAATGAGTTGCATAAAAAAAGGACATATGTGCATATTTACTGGCGCAAACCAATTTCCCCCCTGCTGTAATTCGAGGACAAAGGGACAAGTCAAGAAAAGCTTTAGCCTTTAGCTCCTGCAAAATATCGTCTGGCCACTTGGAAGGGAGAGGAGGGAGAAAAAAAAAAGAAAAAGAGCAGCATTGTTCTTTGTTTGAGCTTGCACACACAAACGCTAGAGTGCTGACACTAATAAGCCGCCAATGATTTTCTTAATGGTTCTCTGCTATGGAAAGGTAATTCTCATGAGAATGGTTAAAGTACTCTGAGCCGCGTGTAAACTCTCCTACTGCTCACAGACGCACACAAATGCTCCCCAGAATCTAAACTGCAACGCCACAAGCCCTCGACTTCCACCGACTTATCTTTTCAGGTCAGCTTTTGTTGCTTTGATTAACCCTTTCTGTCTATAACATTCAGATGTAGCTCTGATGCAGTGTAACTCTTCCTGTTCAGATACAGAAGGATTCTCTATTATCTTAAGCAAACAGCTTGGGCATGCCAAAAAGACAAACAAAGAGGCCTTTATGCTTTATAAAAAGAGCCACTTGTATGTGAGAATGCAGGTATGTCTGAATATTTTTAGCTCAGATGTCTTTATAGAGGGAGACTTTATACAAAGTGAATTCAAACTTGTTCTAAATCCGGGAACAGGAGATAAGAGCTTCTAGTTTGAAGGTTTGCACCAAACAAACGGAGACACACAGCAGTGACTCATGAACCAGCAATGTCTTAAAAAGCTCACATTATGTGAATCTAAAGACAATTTTTCTTCAGAGGTCCACTAGAATAGCCATAGCTGCTTTTTAACAGACAGTATTTTAATCATGCTTTCCCTTCGAAACGATTGATGAAGTTCCTTTTTCTTAAAACTCTTGCTTCTCAAATGACACATTTCCAGCACTTTGTCACCTGAGAAACATAGTGTTCCTGAACATTTTAAATGTCCAAATGTTCTTAGTGCTTTTTATCTTTTATTTTATTATTATTTAAACAGGAAAAAACTCTTGTTGGGTTTTTACCTACCTACTCGACTGTAGCATGAATGGATGCAATACACACAAGTATTCACACCCATTGAGGGTTTCAATACTCTGTTGTGTTAGAACCAGAAAATTTCAGTGTGTTCAATTAGGATTTTATCCGATAAACCAAAAATGGATGGAGCTAAGTACAGACAAACATTTACCATATTTGAGGGTGCAGAACAAGGCAGCCTGGAGTATTTGCAGTAAAAAGTGGTTTTACAAAGTGTGGATAAAAATGCACACCACACTTTTAATATTTTTATTGGACAAAAATAAGACAAAAATATTTAGTATTCATTTACCTTCACAATTATGCAACACTCTGAGTTGATCCGTCAGTTACATTTTTTTATTTTCTTGTTAAGCACTTCTGGATGGATGCAAACTGCATTTCGTTGCTTTGTACTGGAGACGTGTGCAATGACAAGAAAGTTGAATTCTATCCTATTCTATTATAAAATCTCAATTAAACACATTGAAATTTGTGGTTGTGTCGAAAATACAATGTAGAGTTTTCAATGCTTTTACAAATAACAGCACAGCATGATCGTCAATGTTGAGTAACGCTGGCAACAAAAGCTATTTCTAAACTACAGGAAAACAATTTTCCAGTAAACAGAAATGCAACAGTTCAGCTACATTACTTTTTGTTCTCACCACATTTCTTTTTCACAAGGATATTTAGATGGACTGCTGATATTGCACAAGAGAAAATATGTGCAGCCCACACCAGCCACCAGGACACAACGGCTCATGGATTGGCTGGCTGACTAAGCCAGAGCTCTGAGCTGAGATGTCTGCAAGTCCTTCTCACCACATTGGCAAATGGGCAGCAATTTTGAAAATGCATCGGAAATTGTGAAGTCGTTAAGCAGAAAGCCAGGGTGACGACTTGCTCCAAACAGCTCAGAGCTTTCTTGTAGAACGCATGACGCTCTGAGATTTGCATTTTTACCACCCTGGACCTTACAAACAAACAAAACACAAGAGAGAAAAACGGCCAGAAACAACTTTAATGTCTCAGTGAAAAAAAATACACATCATGTTCTCTTCTTGTCAATTCTCTCCTCACACAACAACTAGCTACTCCAAACGTTGTCATTTCTGCGGCCTGCACCTCCGAGGCATGCCACCTGAGGCCATGAAACAGAAACTGGAAAGATATTTGGCTGAACGGGTCTGAGCGCAGAGTGAGGGAAGAGCAGGAGAGCAGAAATACTAGAAATAAAGAAGGTGCAGTAAAAGCAATTGACGAGAAAGCAAGAGACTGAAGCGAAAGAGCAGGTCAGCTCCGATGGCGATGGCAGCAGCGTGGAAGTGATGATGTGATGGCATGATGATGATGGTGTTGATGATTCGCCGCTGTTAGAAAATCAGAGGGAAGAACATATTATTGTCACGCAGCTCAATTACACCGCAATTTCTTCCCGGCTGCGACGGACCTCTGTGGGGCTTCTCATTGAGTCTGATTTGGAGGGCCCGTGGCGTCTTGAGGGCCGATGAATGCCTCACCGGCGCGGTGAGATACTCAAAGAGGTAGAGGAAGACGAGGGGGAGGGGGCAAAGCGGATGATAAAGGAGAGGAAGTAGTCAAGGTGTACAAACATGCCAACGTTAATACCGGCATTAAGACCACATGAGCTCTCTCTCTCTCTCTGTCTCAGAGCTGTCGGAAGTCGGGAAAGAACAGCCGGGATGTAAATGCACCACTGATGGAGGAAAAAACACCTGCACCGTAATGAGAGCGAGCTTTCCGACTTGTCCTAACATGAATACTGAAGAGCAGCTATTCAGGTGGTGAGCAGAGACGTTATGCATGCGCCGAGAGAGGAGGAAGAGGATGATTGAGAGGGGTGTGTGCGTGGGGGTGTGTGTGTGTGTGTGCTGGCACGTACGTGAGTGTGTTCATGAAGGGTCTGTGAGTGCTTATCTGATTCAGGAAGCAGAATATTTTATTATTTTAGCTATTCTGTGGGTGTTTCTTCAGGGGAGAAGGATGCTGAAGAGGTTGCTGGAGTGTGTGTGTTCAGATACATGTATAAATATTATGCTAAGACTCTTAATGCTATGAAATTGCATCTCAATAAGTTTGAATGTCATTGAAAAGTTCATTCTTTTCAGCAGTTCAATTCAAAAAGTGAAACTTGTGTATTGCATATATTTTACTACACGCAGTCAAACATGTTTATGTTAATTTGGATGATTGTGGCTTACAGCAAATGAGAACTATATTTTTACTGACACCCTTAACAAGCATGGCAGGCAAAGAAGCTGATTGTTCAGAGACTGCTGTAACTAAGACACATTACTGGAACATTTAGTGGGAGGAAAAAGTGCACATAATAATATAATTGAAGCCTTGAGAGGGTTGTGAAGCAAAGGCCATTCCAAAGCTGGTTCAGAGACAATGGTACCACTGTAAACTGGTATGACAGCATAAAAGCTAAACAAGAAAGCTGACTCATGGTGCCGACAAGAAACCCTGATGATGATCTTTAATACAGCACATTATCTACAACTTACAAAATATAATATACCTTTGGTCTGACCTTTTAAATTCAACATCCTGAGAACAATTCTTACTCAAACAAAGCATTTAAACTTAGACTTTTCTAGTCAAATGCTGTATTGAAGAACACATAAGAGGAGGGGAGGTAGGAGGCAAGGAAACAAGTGAGGTAGGCGGCAAATAGGGAAGAACTAAATACAAGACAGGAAATGAAGGAGAGCCACTAGAAACAAACAAAAGGGTGGATGGGATCTAGACAGGACACAAGGAATGAAAGGAAAGAAGACCACAAGAAAAGAAAGGTGGGACACAGAAAAGAAAGTATATAAGATACATAAAAGTAAGGACAAAAGGAAGGAGACAAGAAAGAGAACAAAAAGGGATAAGTGACAAAGAAGAGATGAAAGTTAGAGGGCAGGAAAGGAGGGAGTAAAGGACGAAAGGAAGGACAATATTTAAAGAGTTGAATAGGTGATAAAATCTGAAATGCAAACATTTTCGTGTACTCTTATGTTCTCATATTCAGACCTGGAAAACATTGACATCCACGTCCAGACATTTCCAGACTGTGTAAGAACCATGGTCCACAAAAGAATTGAGATTCTGTCCAAACCTTCGTGAAATAATGTTTGTGTGTCCTAATGGCTAAAGCTAGAACAACTGAGCCTTGTCTACTGATTCTGTACCTTTTTTCTACCATCTGGTTGTTAACAGTCAAAGGTCCAACATGAAAAATCGAAAACAAACAAAAAACTATTTAAAACATAATCTCTGTGTGATCACAGAAAAAAAGTCTTCAATGTCATACCCATACCCAAGCAATGCTAACAAGCCTTCACACCAAAAACGGGTTACTCCCCTTCTGGATTACGCCTGGATTTGAGTCAACATCGGATTTGTAGAAAGGAAGATGAGACATTTATCTTTTCTTTTCTTCTCCCCCTCAAACGCGTTTTCCTCCAGCTTTCTTCCATCTTGCGCATATGTATATGTGTGTTTCTCTCTTTTCTCCGCCTTTTCTTCTTCTCTCCCTTTCTTCTGCTCTCACTTTCTCCCTCTAATCACTGAGACAAGTCTTCTGGGGTTTCTGGTATTCTACTCCAGTGGCGATGAGGAGAGGAAAAAGGGAGGAGAAGGAAGAGGAAGAAAAGCACCGCTGTCAGTTCCTCTCCTTGTGCTCCACGGGACTGGAAGGACAAAAGCTTTCCCTGACAGGCCGGATTGCTCCTATCTCTGCCCAGCCAACATGTCATCAGCCTGTGTCTTTGCCGCAGAGCAATGTAGCCTTTTCACTTCCTGCCACGGTCCCCCTCCCCGTCGCTTAAGGACAACGTAACACACCGAGATTAGTGTATGATGTGTTGAGAAAGAAGCAGCAAGGCAGCGGCCCGTGCTCAGCGTCATTAGTGTGCGTGGGTGTGATTACAAGTTCATGTGCATTTCTATTGTACATGTGAATCGGCACGTTGCCTGTCACTGGAGCAGAATGAGGCAGAGCTGCAATGATTTCAGAGAAGAGGGCAGTCAAGCTCCTTCCCCAATGACATGCGACTATTACAGCTGAAAGACAAGCACGCTCCACGCTGTCTAATGACCTACTGCACAAAACTATTCATGGGGAATGCTGCGGGGGACATAGCAGAGATGTTAGATTTACTATAAGTCATCAGTGCTAAAAGAAAAGCAAAAAAAAAAAAAAAAAGAAACAGCAAGAGAACGGATATGTGGCTGTCACTTCTAGCAACATTACCCGCAGCCTCTCATCACATCAAACTTGACAAACAACATCATAAAGGGAAAATTCACTTACATTTTATGTGCCATTACCGGAAAACTGCCTGATCCTCTCCTAAATAATCTGTACTTTGCCACAGAATAAGTAAGAAGCAGCACTATAACAGCGGATTGATTTTAATTGTGTTGCATGAGTGAAAGTTAGTCATGCTATGTTTTAGTTGCAATAATTCTCATGTTTTATGCTCCCATGAAATCACTTCATTCAAATAGCTCATTTTCTGGAATAAATTTGTTTAATCCTACATTTTCAGGGCATAATTACAATGTGAAAGTCTATTTTTAAAAGCATAATTTACAGCTATTGAAAACTTGGTCTTGAAACCTAATATAGGTTTGTGGTTAGACGGGGTATGGGAGATTATTACAACATGATAACCTTTGGTAAAAACAAAAAAAGAAAAAAATGGTTTCACAGTATTACATTACTTACAAAAACAGAAATCCAACAGTTATTCCTTTTGCTGCCAAAACAGTGTGAGCTGATGATTAATGGAGGTATAATAATGTTGTCATCTCAACTTATGCATCTCTTTCTACCACATTTTACCTTCCGAATAACTTTCCATTGAAATTCTTCAAACATACCTTTTGTGTCTTAGTTAGTGTTCACTGAACAACTGTCAAGTCAGCACTTTCCCTCATAAGTGTGTACAAGATAATACAAAATATAAAAAAATATTTTTTTGATCTTGTTATACATTTGGAAATAAGCTATATTTATGAAACAAAAACTCTCTCTGCAAGCGGTGGGACTCTTAATAAGAAATAGAGCGAGCGAGAGAGAGAGAGAGAGAGCCAGACAGAGAGAGACGTTCTCATGGTAACAGTCCTGATCTGCTAACAGAGCTCTATTTGAAAGAATCATCTGGAAACTGCTAGCAGGTAAGGAAGTAGACAAGGGCCACTCATCGTAATCAAGATACACAAGGGTTTCAGAACCTCAAAAAGTTTCCCTCGTATCAATCCTGTGGTTTAAAGTCCTTTCAATCAGGTCCCAGAGAAAGTGATTGAGTAAGTTTCTCCTTGCACTGCTGGCTAGCTGGCTCAAAAAAGGTTGCTGTTCGAAAATAAAGGCAATTACATTGTGTTATATGTTTTTATCTGTATCATTTTGTTAGTACCGTGAACAGTTGTACTTATATTTTTAGCTAAGGTTTTTCACACTGTGAGAATCTTTTACCAGCTCATTCATAAAAAAGGAGCTAAAATCCTTGTATATATACGATGTTCCAAATATTTCTTGGGCCACCATTTAGCTCTGCACTAAGTAATGGATCTTTATGTAAATTTCTATTTCACCACCAAAAGCCCAAACAACTATACCTCCTATCTCGCCTGTGTGTGTCTTCCAGGGCTGCCTGCTAAGCCTCTTACCTGCGAGAATATTGTCATCACCAAGTATAATATAGGTTCATTCATCTGGATGATGCATTAATAATGTATCGGAGAATGAAACCATTTGCAACAGTGGTTGCGGATGATGTGTGTGTGTATGGGGAAACTAGGAGGCAGGAGACATGGCTGCGCTGGCATTATGTGAGGATTGGCTGTTTGTTCACAGAGGGATATTGGACAGAGGGATGCAGATCTAATTGGTGTTAAATGTTGGAGTAGATTTGAGAGGATAGAAATTAACTATAGTTACGATCTTTGATTTTTACAGATCCTCCATAGGAAAGGCGCCATGCTGAGGTTGGAGCACACACAGATTCACTGAAGCACAAAAAAGTGTTAAGACCTGATTGGAGAAACATGCTTCTTGAAAGAGAATTTGCGGCTCTTCCACAACTATCTACGCTAAATCTGTGAAAAATCGTTTTCTAAATACATTTTTGTGAGCATGTTGCTGTGCACAAACTGCACAAGGGACAAGCAAAACTAAAATATTTCCTGCTTCGGTCATATAAGCACCAGAAAGGGGTCCGGCCACAACATGACATGTAGCATTCACTAGAGCGGCCACTAGAGTCAGGACCTCTTTAGTCTGAGGTCATAGTTCATAGCCAGAAAACATGGAATGCTATTTTCTGAACTGGGGATGAGGCTTTAGTGTGCCTGTATTGGTAGGGTTTTAGAAATTAGCAGAACATGTAACTGTGTTCTCAGCTAAGACTGCAGCCTCTATTACCTCTCCGTGGGTTAAGCAGAAGACAATGGGGGAAGGATGTTTCAGCAACAATTTCTTGGCTCCTCTCCTTCCATTCTATGAAACTTGGGATTTCTGTCAATAAGACTTATGAACAGTTTGTGCATCAAGGAGAACAAAAGTCCCATTCATTTGTCCAAACATATTGACAAGTGAAGGTAAATGAATTGTACTTGAAGTATAATGATCTACCAAATTTTTTATCCAAGTAATCATTGTTGCATGCACTGATTTTGCAACGACAACTATGAATCAACCTATTGTGCAGCTCCACATCTTGAGTGTCTTGGTAAATGATTATGGCAGAATCTTTCTCCACAGTAAATGAGAAAAATATTCCTCTAGCGATAAAGAAGAAGTTAAATAAGGAAGCTCTTGAGTTACTGATCCATTTTCAAATGTTTTCAACTGCAGTCAAGAGAAATGGAACAGGAACTAAGAGAACATGTGCCAAACAACAGACAGATGGACAACAAGAACCTTAATGTATTCTACAGAATCTACGGGAACAACACTGGTTACTATGTAACTCCATATAAATATGGAGCTCAAAAATACCTTTCTTTACTTCATGTTCCTGTTATGGAGACCTAGAAAATACTTCAATAACTCTCCAATCTGGACATAAAGTCTGTAAAATCAAAATTTTCCACAGTTTCTGCTAAAATCAAAACTCTTACTTATTTTTCTTCCTATGGAAGACCAGCAAAAGTCCTTCTCACATGTGCAACACAGACCACTTTAATTCAAGCAGAATAACTGCACACACCCTCTGCCGTTCAACCCTCGACACACAGTTTTTGCTCCTAACTCGATGCTGCAGTTATCCATTTGCCCTATTAACCATAATATGGTAATGGAACTTGCTCCGCTCTCATCGCCCAGGCGGGGAGTCAATATAATTGACCGGACTGTGTGAGTCACTCCCCTGTGTTTTCTGTTTGCAAAGACATGCGTAGTATTTTCAGCAGCGTAACACCTGTTGAATGGCTGTTGTCTCATTACACAATGACGGCAAAGAAACAGAGGAAGACGGGAAAAAGGAGTCTTCCGATACTGCGAACAGATGGCATGCATGCATGGTGCACTGAAGAGTCCATTCAGCACCTGTACTGCACAATGGGCTAAGCAGGGAAGTCTGTGGCTTGTTGTGTTTGAGTTGCTTTGGATACTCCGTCGGTGCTCTTATGCACATCATTTCACACACTCAGGATTCCACACCAACGCTGACAGTTTTCACATTAGTGGCATCGGCTTAGCAAAGTAACATGACAGGGGTTTTGCATTATGGTAATGATAAAATGTTTTTCCTGTTGCGGCACGAAGGACTGTGTCATGTGTACAAATTACACTTCAGCATGAAAGTATTTTAGGTTTTCAGGGAGTCTCTTTCAAGTCTCTGAGGTGCACACTTCTTCCTTTAGATCTGAATATGTTCCCAACCTCTCTCTCAGGCTAATGGCACTTGAAAAAGAGGCTCTCTGTGTTCAAAATCACAATACGTTTTTGATGGATGGGCAGGCTGCACTCTACTCTTCTCCTTACTGCAGATTTTTACAGAATAACACGTTATTGTTGTAAAGATTGGGCCATTAAGAGTTTTTAAATCACAGTCTCCTTGGGGAGTTTTTTCAGGACCGTAATCATGTGTGTATAAAGGTTTGTTTAAAGCAGAACAGCTCATGCTCACGTCTGAACGATTTAGTTTTTGGGAGAGCCAATTTAAATGCCAATTACCACACTGAGAGTGGCTTTGATGTATTACGAAACCCAGCGCTGACAGTGACTGGTGCATGCAGCGGAGCAGGAACAAACGGCACCCCCAGGAATGGCAGTGTGAGAATGAAGTGGACTTGACGTGTGGGGAAGATGGGGGGGGGAAAAAGCAGCTTTATTACAGTGTGAATGAAAGCCCTTTCATGATAAATGAAAACGGCGGCCGTTAAATAATGACACCATTAAAAATGTCACACCAGACAATGGCGGGCTTTTGTTTCACTTTAGTGAAATACGTTGCACAGGTTGGATCTGCCACCGTCAGTGAGAAGTAACAAATTGCTCAAATGAATGGAGACGAATGATGATTAGCCTAATATTAGGCTTTGTTTGCAGGATTCAGATTCCTCCTCTGCCTCAGTGGAAGAGTGGGCGTACACAAACCATTGAGCCTTTGTTGGCTGGGCAAAAAGGCAGATAAGGGCGCTCAAACAAAGTTTAATGCTGTCTGTCTAAACAGATAAGATGTTAATTTATTTAAATTTACAATTAACTCTAAAGAAGCACCATCTTCTAGCATAGATGGCATAAACTCAGACTTGTGCAGAAGTACAGCAACTTGGAATTTGCTTGAAAGACAATTTCTTCTGCTTTTGCTTTTTTAATCACAGTTAAGTGTTTAAGATCATCAAACAAATTTTATTACCAAAGATAACGTGAGAAAATACAGGAGACGGTTTTCAAATGGCAATGATTTCTTTTCAGCCTATCCATACCAACCAGGCAGTATTTGAAAAAGTAAGCTTTTTTTATAATAATTGGTTGTGAAGGCCTTGGTGACAACAACTCTGAAAAATACTTTGCAATAATTTGTAAAGTCTTTTTGTCAGGTTCTGTGTTTTTCTGTGTTTATTTTCGAGTTTCCTGTGTTTTACTGTGTATTTATTTCGAGTTCTGTGTCTCTGTGTTCTCCGTGTTGTCCTGTCTCCCCTTGATTGTTCCCAGGTGTGTCTCGTTCCTTGATAACCCTCTGTGTATTTAGTCCCGCCTGTGTCCTTTGTTCCTCGTCTGATGTTCGCCAGTCTGTGTACATGTCCATTCGTTTGCCTTGCGCTACCTGTGCCGAGCCTTGTTTCCGCTCTGCAGTGCTGCCTCGGTTTTTGGACTGTTTTCCTGTTCTGGTCATCATTAAATCTTCATTTTTCGCTATACCTGGGTCTCCTAGCGTTTGCCTCACCTCTCCAACACAGCACTTCATGACACTTTTACGCTACTGTGGAGGAATTTAAGCACTTATTGTTTTAATTCAGCCACACTGGAGAGTCGTTTTTTACATTAATGCCTTCTTTAGGGTCATGCCACATCAGATCAACGGGGAATAAGCCTGATGTAAGCCAATCCATATTGATCCTTGTACTTGTATGGTTAAGTCACCCAGAGGAAAACTTTCGAGTATGTTTTGGGTTGTTGTCAAACTATTCAATATTTCATTATAATAAATACCAAAAGATTTCCTAAATTGGCTTTATCAGGAACAAGATAAGCCTTCCACTCCCAAAATCTTAGAAATAAGAGTCAATTTTATTATTGTCAGTAATAAAACAAGTGATATTGAAGGTCCACTATATTATGCTTCCTTGAACAAGCTGTGGGATAGGTCTGTGGGCTGTACAAGACATGTTCATCGCATCTAATACACAAAATTAATCTCAGATATTGAGATTTTACCAGATCAGTTCTGCCTGTTTTGAGTTCCTTAAGGTATGCGCTGTTTTAGGGATACATCATGACTATGCAAATGAGCTGTTGGCCAAGCCCTCCTAACTCAGTGTTTACATTAGCACCTCCTCAAAACGGCTACAAACAAACACACAGTAGTACGAGAAGCCACAAAAGCACAACAATTCAGCACAAAGCCCGTGTTTTTGCGCAAATGCAACCTTTTTTAAAAAATATATTTGCGAGGTTAGACAGAGAAGAGGCATTCAGCATTTAGCACACCGTTAGAAAATGCTAGCTGACAAATTGTGTTCGTGTGGAACAACAATACAAAACAAACACATCGTTATGTACTTACATCGCCATCATCTGCAGAACTGTGACTAACAGTAGAAACAGAACCTTCCTTCAGTTCAGTCAAGACTTTTAGTAATTTCTGCCATGTATTGTCTGTAGTTTTCAAAGGACTCCTTCCTAAACTAATTGCGTAAACTTCACCTTTCTTTGGCAATTTCACAGGGACTTTGCGAGCAAAAAAATTAACTGTATCGTTTGCTCAATATCACAATAAACATCGTATTGTGAGCAGAATATCACATATCGTATCGTGAAGTTAGTGTATCACTACTGCCCTCATGGGTATGCTGCTAAATACATCACTGAGGTTTTTCTTTTATATACTAAATTGTTGTTGTATTACCAACTTGTTTTTGGCATGACACTAATTAACTAAATAAAAATCATCTCAAACTGTTACTGGTTATATTTTCCCAATTTTTTCACTTGGAAAATTATGCTTTAGAAGAAAAATTGTAGCATCAACCATGTTATCAAGTATTCTTTAAAATGAGTACCAAGTATGACTTTTTTGTACTGTGACATTATCAAAGTGTGCTTGAGTCTAAGTTCATTTCTAACAAGAGGCAAGCTTTCAATATTTTTTATACTCCATTTGAGTAGTATTATGTCCTTCACTTTCTATTAAAGACCATCCCTGACCTACCTTTATTTTGTCCAGAGAAACAATGGGACAGATCAAAACCTGTGTGTGCACTTGGGAGTTGTCATTCAGTGTATTGTGAAGCAGAAATCAAAGTACTTATACTACAACCTTTCGATCTTCTGTGAGACTATTTTTTGTTATCAAGTGTTTAACTTCTTGTGCTAACAGAAATTATGAAGGGAAATAGAAACTGACTGTACATATTTAAAAGGTAGATTTTCCATATCACACAGGAGACACATCTTAATGTCATGTAATTTGAAATTAACAGGAAATAGTACAACTGTTGTATGGAAATCCAAAGATTCAAGGACTCCAGGGGAATGGTTTCACACAGTAGACCAAAGCAATTTACCCATGGAAGGCCAAAATGATCATTTTCTTAGTGGAAACATGGTGTGTATGCATTTGTCAGCGTGACTCAGTGCTGTGATCATAGACATACTGGGATGAATCATTTTGTGAATGCGGCTGGAGGATAAATGGTTACAAGAGATTGAAGCATTGAATGTAGACTATGCATTATTAAAACTAACAATAATCCTTGTATATTAGGTTCTTTCAATCAATCTATTAATGCTAATTTTGTCAGTCTTTGAGGTCACTTGCTCCTATGAGTTCTATTTGTCTAAAAATGTATATCCATGAATCTATTTTACTCTTATATTTCAGCATAGGCTGATGAATACAATTGTTCAGTATGTTCACCTCTTGCAATAGAGGTTACTTGATGACACAATCTCTTTTCTGCAGCAAATATTACTAACACTAACAAATATGAATTAAATGTCATCATCACAATTTAAGTGTGCTAATAGATTCTAAGCACATGTGTGCCAATGTAATATTTAACATTTTTATATGTTCTTTCTTTCTAAAGCAAATTAGTGCCAAGAATGCCAAAGAGTTTTGGAAGCACAGAGAAGAAAGAGAAAAACAGAAAAAAGAGGATGCTTCACAGAGTGCCTGAGCTTTCTCCCATTTACTTGGATTCTGTAGGTAGAACAAAAAGAACAGGAGAAGTTGTGAACGATGATGTTTTCTGCATTGTTTTAGAATTATAGTCTGCCTGTAGTTTTAGCAATGGCAGCCAAGGAAGTGAATGAAGCCGTTCAGTCCATGTTGGCAACGCTTCCAAGTATTGAATTAACATTAACAGCCATCTCTTTCAGCTCGAGACTTCTCACTTTGCAGTGGAATATGGTTGTTTACAGCTCAGGCAATATCTGGTAAGCTTCATTGCATCAAACTGGCACATTACACACATCACAATCGTTTCTCAATAGCCAAGAGCCCAGATCCTCTGGACGAAGCAAATAGTGTAGGACAAGGGTCTAGATTTTACCAGGCCGGTGAGCTGTTGGCATCATGCAGATTTCTTCATTACTTTAACTAGTAAAAATCACAATTTTCTCAAAAATGTATGGTTATTATATTATTTTCTCAATTTCTTCTCTTGTAACTTGTTCCCAGTGTCAGTGTGTCACATTTATTTGACTTAAAGAAACAGTTTAGGACAGTGGCAGTGGTCTGATTTGCTCTTGGTTCGAACATTTGTAGCCACTTGGAAAAAGCCACTGAAGGATTAAACACACAGACATAAAAAACTAGAACAGGATCAAGCAGAGCTTCACTCAAAAAATAGACAGCATAGTATAGTATACTATGTGGAGGAATTATTTGTGATCTACCAAATCACCACACCCAGGTCGGATTAGCGCCAGGCCAATAGAATCAAGAAATAACTATAAGACCTGTCTGACAGCATGAAGTAGGTTAAAAGATCTAAAAGAAACAGATAATGTCCAGATCAGAAACAAATCCATGAACAGATCATGTCGAAAGAGTTACAAAGATAGTTGTAAATCTATCTTTACAACTAAGCACATCTTTGAACCGTTTGGTTTGTGTTTCTTAACATTCATATCTACAGTCAAACATGGTAACGGTAGTGAAATTGATGGCGACCTATAATGGAAAATCCTGAAGGAGAATGTCTTGCCATCAGCTTATGAGCTTTATCGAACTCAAGCATACTAATGCAGGTAGAAAATTAAATATACAAATGAACATTATTGAGTGATTTAGTCAAACTCTGGATATACATCCCTCTGTGATATTATGGCATGACCTAAAAAAGGTATAAAAACATAATAAATAATAAGGTACAAATATCCGCATGTATTCAAAGTACAGCGCTTGTATTTCTCTGGATTCAGTCAATGAGTCATTCTTCTCTGAGACAAATCCTTCACCTTACAAGTGTCTGGCTGAGTGTGCTGTGGCATGAGAAAAAACTTCCTAATATCATAACTTGTAATCACTTGTAGTTAAGGCGGACATGTGCCATTATTATACTGTGGAAACAGTTAAAAAGAAGAATAAAATTCACATGGAACCAGATGGCTGGTGATGCCTTTACTGCCCTAGGAGACCATTTGGAAAACTTGATGCAATGGAAAACATGTACATCAGGAGTAATGTTGCACGTTTTACCATGACTAAGAGGAGAAATCTTAACAACGGGAGTGAGCCTGAACTCCCGTTACGCCTGGGAGAGGGGGATCATGACAGAAAATGAGTGGAGTGCTGGGACAGATGGAAAGAAAATGCTGATGGCCAGATGTGTAGATTTTCATAGCTTTTCCTCAATCTGCTGCTGAGGGCATGTTTCTCTTTCTTCACACACACCCTTACAAGCCTATTAATAATAATTGTGACATTAACTCTTGTAATAAATGGATGTGAGAATAAAGACGACAGGCTAATTAATAAATATGGAACTTTTAGGGGATGATAAATGCTCAACAGGTAGTCAAAGCATGTGTGAAAACACAAACTCTAACACTCTTCAAGGAGTAGTTCCCTAAAAATAACAACAAAAACAAGAAATATGCTCTAATGACAGCTGTAGCTTCTGCCTGCTGGGATGACACATCTGAAGATCTGCATAATTTTTCCATGCAACACCAGTTAGAAATGCTGCCTTTTGACAAAGTCTAGCTCCTGGCTCATTCTGTTCTGGATCGAATTGCTGCTCGAACTTTCCTCAGACGCACGGCCTCATATAGCATCAGTTGGCACTCATGCGGCAGTCTTACACAAGGCAAGGCGGCCTTGCCAACTCACAGAGATGCACTCAGACATGCATGCTTCTCATAACTAAAGAGGGAATGAAAATACGGTGATTAGGTAGGAGAAAGTATGTGGATGTCGAATCCGGAGGTTTCAGAGCTATACAGTGTAGAGAGAATGGGCCAAAGACTGGAGTTGTCTAATCTGCCCTTTATGGGCTCATCTCAGTAATCGGAGGGTTAGGTGCTGTGGAAATTTAAATTCTTTTTTAGAGATGTTCCAATAAATCAGTCAGAAATCAAACATCACCTAATTTCCTTTTCACAAGCTCTGATAAGAGAGCTTGTCAAAATTGATTATAAATCAATCAAACAATCAAAATTCTTAAGAGATAAACCAATCAATCTGTCAATTTTTCCTTTATTTTCCGTGAGTTGTTGGAAAGTGACATATTAAAATTGTACTAGAGATAAATTAATCAATCGCCAGAGTCAAACAGCCAATTTTGGGTGAGTGTTAGGGTATTTAATTTGACGCATACATCTTCTGTAATCTTGAGATTCCTTCAATTTGTGTTCTATTCAAAACTACTATATTTACCAAAGAACATGAAGCACATTTTTTCCTTTTTTATATAATTCCTAGAATTAATGACTGGAATCGGCAGATCAGATCTGAAAGAAACTGATATTGACATGACAAAGCCTGATTGGTTTCTCTCAGCCACAGAGATTTGACGATTTGACGTTATGAAACAGATGAGCAGCTGCGGATGACCAAAGCGCCCACATCTAATAGATGAAAAGAAAAAGAGGTGTTTTAACAATGAAACACAACTGGATAAGTTAGTGTGGACGCAGCACGAAAAGGTTCTAACGTGACTAATCTGGAGTTGCTGTTATGTAATCCATGTGCAGCACAGTAATTCAATGCAGCGCATCATAACAACACCCTAATGTGCTGTAATTTCTCCTAATTTCCCTCAAGATCCAAATGAAGACTAGGCTGGTGTATCAGATAAATCCACACCACTATGTAATGCCATACACAACAAGCTGCGATGCACTTTGTTATCTGACTGCTTTTAATCTGAACCAGCATTAACTTGATCAGTAACCTGATCTACAGGAGCTCGGCTGTTAGGTCAGACCACACTGGCCAGCCTTCGCTTCTCTGGTGCCTCAAATGACCCTGTCGCCAGTATCACTTGGTTCTTTGCTGTCCCCTGTGTTATGATTTAAGTTATCTATTTGAATGTGCAAGTAGAGGTAATGCAGATGTATTTTGTTTATCTGAGGATGCTATGTTAAGTCTGATGTATGATAGGATAATTTTTTTTCATTTCTTGTTTTTGTCTGTAAAGCCTGGGAAAGAAAACGAGTGCTACTGGTTGAGTTTAAAAATGTAATGGTGTTTTTGTGGCGCATGTGATTTGTATGCGGCCATCTTGTTTTGTATGTGGCGTGTCGTATGAGTCCATGTGGCCTGAACGCCAGAGGTGCATGACACTTAAATACAATTAAATTTTCAGTCTAGAAGTGATGATTTAATAACGTGATATAAAAATTCATTAGATTTAAGGAATGTAGTCTATAGTACAGATGCTAACATTTCAATGGAGCCTGTCTACAAATTGTATTAAGCAATGTTATTAAATGCCAATAAAACAGATACATTAGAATGAATGACAGGGTTTCTGTGAGATTTTGTAAGTTTAATTTGAAACTGTTCAGAACTTTTGTGACATGTATTATTTATATTTAAGAATGTCATTAATTATGAGAAATAGCACAAATGTTACTATTAACTTTTGTAAGTTAATAGCTTAACTTACAAAATAGTCTAAACAAGTTAAATATTCAGCTACATATTGTTTTATTAACTAATGAAATTCCTTTTTTGAAGCCAAACCTAGTTAAATATACACTACTTCTGAGCTTATGGTGGACATACAAAGAACGTTTCTACTGTGATTGCCAAAACATTTAGTTGTTTTAATTTTTTCCTTATTTAACAAAGGAAGCCCTTTGAATCCTAAAATATAATTTTAAAAGCTTGCATTGGCAAACGCAAGCTTTTGCATTTGCCAAAAGCATATAAAGGCAGCACTAAAAAGCAATTAAAAAGCTCATAAAATTGGTTAGACGTTACAAAATGTCACTAAAAATATCCCAGAACTAAAATGAGACCAGTGACACAAGCAATAGTTCAACGCAGTTAAAACATTTGCATCCAGATATTTAGTTCTCTAAAATTTTTAACATCTGTTTAAATTTGCCCAATGAAACAAGTTCCTTTACATTCTGGAGTTGATTACACAGATATGCGGAAAACAGAGAGAGGCAACATCCAATAAACCAGCTTGATTTATTGTTAAAAATAGATGAAGTATGAAGCAATAAATGAATAATCCATATTCAACATATTACTTGATCAAATTTAAGACCTAGTATGGGAAATCCGGAGGTACCGGAGACTTTTAGCCTTCTGGGCTCCCTTCATTTTTAGCTCCACCTTTGAGGACTGGAGTTGTCAAAAAGTAGAGTTATTTAACCTATCTCATATATGCAAATAAAATAGACATTAACTTGCAAAGAAAGAGGAAAAACAGCATTATGATATGAGTCATAGGACCCAACAAAATTGAAAGGACAGACTGCTCAGTTTCATGTTCAAAGCATGTGAAAGACTTAAAGAAAAAACACTCATTTCATCCAAAATAGCCAAACTCAGTCCATGTTTATGCAATTTGCAACAAAACAACTTGTTGGGAAATTAAAAACAAGCGAGCAAAAGTCAATGGACTGGATGGAACTATAAGATTTTTTAATACCCAGCTGAAACTGCGGTATTAGCTGATTTATTCATATGTATGAAGATTTGCCCTTATATTTAATTTGACGTCTCTAATTCCTCTGCACTCATCAAAACCAACCCTGCAAATTAGGTTATGTTTCAGTTTGGCATTGCCCAGACAGTGCTGCTGAGCTGTGCATAAACTGTTGACTTGAAACACCAAATAGACCCTGACAGGTATAGACTACAACCCCAGACAGTGGCTCTGCTGTCCAGGCATCTTCACAGCTGCTATCTTGTGAAAGGATTTTTTTTTTTTTTTCTCCCTCTCTCGCCCCTTTTCGCTCTTCCCTGCAACCACACTGCCCTGGAGTGAACTGATTTCACTCTGCTTTGGCATTTCTTTTTCTTCTTATGAAGAAAGGAAGTCTGGCGTTCATTCTACAGACGCACTGGATGACTAAAAGGGAGCATGCTTTGCATCTTGCTCATGTAAGACAATCATTTCCTTCCAGAGGAGCCCGACAACGATCAAAAATTCATTCAGAGGCCCTGCAGAGCGATTGTCTCCAAAAAACAAAACAAAACAAAAAAAAACAGGGATCTAAGCCGAAGATGTTTTACCCAGCCTGCCAACCGCTGCATCCTTCCCCCCGATGAGGTCCTTTACACCGAGCATAAGATGCGACCACACGGTCACAGCGCTGCTGTCTTACCGGCTGCTGTATGTGACGAGACGTCCCCCTCCCCGGCGGAGGAAGATGCTGCTGCTGCTGCTGCCGCTGCTGCTGCTGCTGCTGGTCTCCGCGCTGGAGATACTCGCTGCCGGCGGCTCTGCTGCCCGCCACCCGGTCCCTCTTCTCTCGCACGCTGGAGCCTGCGTTTTCTCGCTCTTCGCCGGAGTCGAGGGAGCTGAAGTTCCACACAATGAGGGTCTGCACCAGCAGCACGGTGAGGGCTGCGATCAGGGCGGACCGAGACCGACGGGCCAGCTTGCGAGCACAGGAGCCGCCGACCATGTTCGCACGCCGCGCCGCACAGAGCTGGAGGAGCGTCTGTGGCTCTGAGCGAGCGAGCAGGGGAGACGGGATGAGAAGAGTGGAAGTACTGAGGGAGGCAGAGGAGGAGGAGGAGGTGGCGGTGTTGGTGGAGGGAGGCTGAGCTTTATGGTGGCGGTGGAGGCGAGGAGGAGCGTCGGGAAGGAGAGACAGGGGGGCCACCGTGTGGTGAAACCCGACAGAAGTGATGCTCCAGGCGCTAGTAGTCCATTTCCAGTTCAATCTCCGTGAGATGGAAATTAGTCCACGTTTTAATCTACCAAAAGAAGAATTTGGATAATATCAAATACGTCCAGGTAATTGCAAATATGGAAATGTTCACTTTGCGTTATTAGAAGGCAGAAAATTGCAGAATTACTGGGCCTGTAGGGCTTCTTGACAGACAAGTTAACTGATGTCAACAGAGGCATTGACTGTGGGGTCCCTAGACTTATTATGTTGCCTTGGGCAGCTTTACTAATTCATATCAGTCAACTTTCTGTAGGGCTAACCTGCAAAAATGTTCCCCTCCCAATAAACCTTCAGTCAGGTAAAAAGTATTTTCTCTCTTACAGACCACTAGATCATCAAGCAAAGATAACCCGAGCAAATACAAAATGCTGCTTAAAATGCCAACTTAATTCATGCTATCCAAGCAAACGTAACCCCAAAGTAAAAAATAGTAATAAAAATAGTGAAATAATTGGGAAGAACATGATGTTTTTTGCAAAGCTAAGTCAAAGTTCACGAGCCACAAACAGCTCTGATTACTTCCATATAACTTCATTAGGCCAACAAAGAAAAATCAACACACCATGACCTAAAGAAATTCAAAAATGCATGAGAAGGTCTTTTACACCTGGCTATCAGATGGAGAGAAGGTGATTTCTAACCAATCCTTTGGAGCTCAAGGGAACTGCAGTAACAGCCATTAACCACTAATGAACAGAGAGCAGGGATTCCTTCGCATGGTGTTGATAGTGGAATGGTTGGGGACTGTTTTGCTGCTTTATGACTTCTGCCTGTTGTTATTGATGGAACTGCATGAATTATTGTCTGGTCCTGAAGAAAAATATTTGACCTAAGTCTCAAATGAACCTGGGTTATGCAGCAGGTCAATGAAGCACACCAGGAATTCCTCCTTTAAATTCTTCAAAACTAAACAAAATAAATGAACATTTTTGGCTTGGCCTAGTCAGATTCTGGACTTAAATCCAATTGGGATGCAGTGGCATTCCCTTAAACAGGCTTGCATACACAAGTGGGCTAAACCTCCTTCACAGCGATGTAAGAAAGACTCATCACCAGTTACTGCAAACACATTCTAGCCTTCGTTGCTGCCAATGGTGGCACAACTAGTCATTAAGATTGGGATTCAATTACTTTTGAAGATATGGGCAGCTTGGTTCGGATAACTTTTTCCCCCTCAATATAAGAAATCATAATTTTAGTCTTCAGTGTACTTGCTTTATCTTGTCTGAAATCAACATTTGTTTGATCATCTGGAACACTTAACGATGACAAAAACAAAAAACAAAACAAAAACCGAAGACAATGCTAGTGGAACAAAAGCTTAATGTTGTCAAGTCATCAGTAAAAAAAGTAGGTTTTAAATAATACTCCTCGCTTTGTTATGAGATACTTTCTGTGCCCATTTATACTCATTCTGTAATAAATGTTTCCCATTTGTTATCGGTAATTATTGACCAACATTAATTAGACTAAATTTGTGGTAAAATGGTAGTAATCTGCTTCAGATTCGGCCCCTCTGTGACTGGCCATTAGCTCAAATATGGGAGGTACTTTGGATGGTCATGTTCAACAGGTGAGATACAAACAGCTCATCATTTCCCAACAGAAGTGTTCCCTAACCCTGTCCCTAAGGGAACACTAGCCAGCATGTTTTGGATGTCTCCAAAATCATCTAATGATCATTATTACCTCCACCAGGATCCCATCATGTTCTGCAGAAATGCATAAATGAACACCTCATTTAAATCAAGTGGCAGTAGGGAAACACCTAAAACATGCAGATCTAGGTTGAAAACTACTGCTCTACAAAATGTAGCCTCAGAAAAGTTGCCATGTTACTTTTTCTGAATATGTTATGAATTCAAATGATGTTTTCACTTATTCCGACAGACTATTTTCACCATTTGAGTTCTATATACTTAACTGTCTTTCTTTACATGTGCATAATTTTCTTATTTCTTTCATTGTTTCATCCTTGTTGGCTCATATATCACCTCCAGTGTTATTGTGTTAATTTAGTATGAGGTCAACTGCCTCTGCAGTGCTTTTCCAGCTTTCAGGTTTCAGCTCGTCACCCTTCCCCTTTCCTTCTTGTCAGCTACATAAATAAGTTTATAATGAATGAAGGGCTTTTACAATTTTCTTGTTTTTAGTTTCACTTTGTTCCTTTTCTTCAATCAAGCAATCTGCACACATTTCACATAAGTAAAAGAGGCCGTTCTCCTCTGCGGAATGCTTTGTTGATTTTCTTTACTACTGTGTCCAATTTACACTGACATTGCTTAAGTACTCTGAGCCTAATACAGGTCTTTGACAGTGTGTAGGAAATCTTCTTGAAAGTAACTCTTTTTGAAAGGGCAACCTTCAGAACTGCATTCATTTCCAGCACTTTTTATTGTTACTCATTTAGGGAACAGATCCAGAATCCGGATTCATCAAAGACTTTGGCGTCATTTTCTTAATATGATTTATTTTTGATACTGTTAGTTATAATCCTTTAACGCTGGTTTGGTCTACGTTTACCACTTCCAGCTTTCTATTTACTCTGACTTGCGCTCCCTTTTTGTTTTGTCATTGTACCTTGCATAAATATTGGCACCACTAGTAAAAATGGAGAAAAGCCTTAAGGGAAATTTTAGAAAAACATATTTAAATTAAAGATTGGATTTAGGACCTGCACTAAATGATTAAGTCTTAAAATAAATTAAGCTTTTAGTTTAGACAAATAGATATAGGTAAATTGAATACATTCATTCAGTTGGTGCTTTACTATATTGAAAACAAAAATCCTAAAAATAAAACCTTGGTTGTCAGTCATTGATTTAAAACAAATCACAAAATATGGAAGAATTTTGAACTGTAAGTATAACTGAACGAGCTCTGACAAATACAACCATTTTCAAAGACTTTTTTTCTTCACAAATTGGGCACATTTTCAGGTAAGTGGTTGCTACAAAGGCCTCAGTCTTTGTGTCTGCCTCCCTTTCCTTTCTCCTGAAGCTGTTCATGGTTCTCAGGTTTGGCAATCATATAAACAGAGTCGCAATATCTCCTGCAGCAGGTCCCTTTTTCTACACAGCAGGCATTTTGACTTGTCATGGTAGGAAAGGCAAAGGTGTTACTAAATACATTAAGCCATCGCTCACTGCAAGTCAAGTCTCTCAAAAAGTCCCCGCAGTAAGCCAACGTGAATGGCCAGCAGAGTCATCGGAGTGAAAAGCTGTCATTTTATGCCTCTTAAAGCAGGGACACACATAAGCTCAGCATTGTACATGCCACCTATCCTGTCTTATCAGAGAGTGACACTATTTGAAGACAATGTAAGGTCCTAAAGGATTGTGTTTTCTGGCCAAACTAGGTGTTTCTGTTCCCTAAAGCTAGCAATTTACAGCATCAGTTCATTCATCCATTGTCAATACCTGCTTATCTTGGCTGGGGGGGGGGGGGGGGGTATTTCAAATGGTCATTGGGCGAGAGGCTGGGTGCGCCACAGAGAATTCACCAGTCCATCAGAAAGGCACACAGTGAGAACACACACATACATAGGGAGAATATGAAAACTAGATGAAGAAAGACCTCAGGCCTGGATTCAAATTCAGCAACCATATACAACAACAAGACAATAACCAACATTTTTAGCTTAGACTGAGCTTCTCTTCCACTTACCATTAACAATATATTAATTACCTTGTTTACCTTGTTTCAGTATTGATACGCCTCGCATGTTTGTACATTGTGTCAAGTCATATTCAAAGTCTGTGGGTTATACCTTGAAAACTCTCCATCCATTTGGACTGAGCACTGGTACTTGTTTAGAAAACAAAGGAATTTTATTCTATACAATAAAGTCAAAAATAAGGAGGAAAGCCAAAAAGTTGTCCCATATGTTCTTCCAGGTTAAGCCTTTTTCAAGTTTCAAGCAGAAGAAATTAATCAGAACTTGACATGTATGAATACTTTTGCATAGTCACTACAAGTATCGCCTGCCCTTCTTAACCCAAAAGCATGATTTGCCATAGTGCCTATCCTGTCTGTTTTCTCTGCATAATCTCGCCACTTAACGGTACCACTGTCTAAAAAAGATCAGAGACTGAAAAGAATTTTTAAGCGTTTCCACAATGTTAACATGCAGCATCTGTGCCCAATTTCAGCATGATCCACATTATGTCATTTTACTGCACACTATAATTTCCTTGGCTGAATGTACACGTGTTAGGCCTAGGAGGAAAATTTCCCCTCGGTTGAGGCTGCGGCTCACGCCAAGCTGACTGACAGCACCGCTGGTTCTGCGGTGGCTCACAATACAAGAAGCTTTCCTGCTTCAGTTCCTGTTACTTCTCACTCCAGGAAGAATCCAGAAAGATGGAAAATCTCTCTAGTTTTCACTCCATATTTCTTGTCGAGTCAAGTGCACTGCGGTTGTCACCAGCATCACTTTAGGAGAATAATAGTCAAACCAAGCTGCCTCATCCACTGTCTATTTTAAAAATAAGGTGAAAAAAAATTTTCTTAAGGTTTTTTGTTAATGTTTTAAAAGGAGATTTGTGTAACCCAAAAGTATGTTTTTCATGTCTATAAAAGACAAGTATGATTTCAAATGATCCTACCGCTATCACTGTTAGATGTCAAGTTTGATTTTTCCCAGGTGTCAGTGTGTTTTGTCAGTTTATTGCATGTTGGACTTGTTGTGCATTGTGAGGTTATTGGACCTTTAACATCACCTTTTTTTTTTTGCTAACATTTAATTGATAAACTCTCAGTTTCCAGTTTGAATCAAGCACAGAAAATCACAGGCGTGGATGATTTTTCTTCATTATTTTATTTTGTTATTTTTGACGTAAATACGTTTGCAGCATAAACACGATGCTGTGTTTTATACGTAAGCAGACATGACATACAAAGGACAGTGACGTCAGACATATGCTAAAAACTAAGACACCCTCTGCATGCATGTTTTTCTAGCATATTAAAACATATGGATGTATAAAATCCATTTTACCCATAATAGCATATTCAAGCGACATGTCTGAACACTTAAAGACAAATGAAATTATATTTTAAAGTTCTGTAAAATATAATTTAAATGCAAGCAATTCTTGGTGAGTGTTAAGAAAAAGAGTATTTAAATAAGTTAACTTTTAGAAAAAGTCAGGCTCTCTCTCCTTCCTAAATCCGGGTCCTCTCGGAGAACGACGTGCTGGTCACATAAGTACGACAATGCGTGATGACGTCACAGAAATTGCTCAGTTTAATAAAAGAAGAAAACAGCATGTGAATTAACAACAAAACTGCAGAAGAACAGAGACATACATCCATTAC
>CAEFZY010033554.1:0-12616 GCA_903066815.1 Brachyrhaphis roseni | reverse complement strand
GAACTTTTCTAGATCTTCCCCCACTGGGATACCTGTGACACCCCTCTTACTACTTTATCCTCTCCCAAACTCTTTATCCCAGTAATCATTTTTTAACAAATACTCTGATGCTCATCACTTTGTTTTTCTGTTCTTCATTTTTCACTGTAACCAACAGATTCCCATCTCTAGAGGTAAGAGAGATAAAATCTTTATTGTCATTGTCACAAAAACAATGAAATTCAAATGGTGCCATCAGTCAGTGAACACGCCCAAAACAAAACAAAAAAACAAACAACTGTCCCACAATTCACACACAATGCAAGAAACAAACAGCCGATACACATCATCCATGATGATTAATGGTTATTTTTTGATTGCATTTAGTTTTGTTATTGCTGTCGGATAAAAACTGTCTCTAAGACGGTTGGTTCTTGGCCAATGTCAGATCTCTAAACTTCTTTTTAATTCTCTCAACAGACTAACGCACTGAGTGGAATATCTTCATTCTCCTTCCTAAACTTTATAATTAGTTTAGATTCCTCCCTAATGATCCTCTTACAAACTACGTTATTTTCATCCAAACTATTTTCTTCAAGACTCTGTTTACTACTTTGTGTCTCTGTCAAATTATCTTCTTTTCTCTCTCTTCCCAATCCTCTACTACCTCGCACTGTAGTCCAGTCACTTAAATCCATCTCATCATCCTCAACCTGAGACGCCATACCAGTCCAGTCACAAACCAGTTTCATGCCAGTTGCCCAAGATCAGCAATATTTTGTGTCGATTCTGTTCTGTCAACTTCAGCCTCCACTCCAATCCCCAAGTCCCTGCGTTGGGGACTTACTGGACCAAGAGCTCACCAACTCCTGGTCCGGTAAAGGACCTGGACATGTTTCACCTGAAGGTGTGTCGCATACTGAATGTCAAACACACCTGTGTGTAACATTAGAACGGCTGCAGCTCATTGGCTCGTTCCTTTTATAGGGAAAACCAAACTCTCCGTCCTGATTGGTTGGGAAATGTGACTCTGATCTGACTGGACAGAGGACATACCTGACAACAGCTCACCTTCAGGAAAACACCTGCTCAGGTAACACATGCTGCCCATAAGGAAACCACACGTCACAGAGAACTACAACTCCCAGAATGCTTCACCACCAAGCAGCCAATCAGAGAGCAAAACGGGGCTTCATCATACCGACAGGAACCTGAAGCACCTTTGACCTACATCAGTTTAAGATACAGATGGTAACCATGGAGATGGCTCCAGCTGCAGCAGAGACTTATGGGTAATGTCGTCAGTGATTTGTTAGCTTTCAGAGAAGCTAGACCCCAGCTGTCAACTCAAAAGTACTCAAGCAACAAAAGTCAATTTTTTTTTATTCCAAAAAATGATTATTAATTATTAATCTAAAACTTAAAAGGGAATGTTGCAGATTTCTGAATGAAAATAAAAGCATCTACAACAGGATCTGGGTCTCTTTCAAAATGCTGCTATTTTTAGCCAAACTTAAAAAATTCAATGAAAGCTGATTGTTGTGCTTTTCGCTGAGTCTCTGCTTATTGCAAAACTTTTCCTGTAAGAAAATTATGTGAAAATAATGTTAGTCTGACTACAAAAAAAACATCTCCACCTCCGTATCATTTCTGAAATGCAGCTGGGGGCCACAAACAATCACCCCAAGGCCCCCAGTGGCCCCCGGCCCGCCCTTTGAACACCCTGAGTGAGACTTTTCTGCTTGGACTGAGTCAGAATTTCAGCTTCAAATGATTCACGTCATCTCAAAACACCAAGGGAGGCAAACAATCCAAACCTCTGGAATGAAATGCGAACCAGAAACACGACACAACAGGGGTCACCAGAGGTCAACGAGCTGGACTGATCAATCACTGATCAGTCTGCTATCAGGAAGCAGAGAGAGAACCAGCTTCCTGTCACGTTTCACACATCGTCACCCAGATTATCCTGGAGTTAGCGTTAGCATAATCTGGAGACAATTTCCCCAAATTCCTTCAATGCTTCTCAAATCCAGGAAGCAGGATCAATAAGTGTGTGCGTGTGTGGTGTGTGTGTGTGTGTGTGTGTGTGTGTGTGTGTGAGTGATAATGCTTCCTGTTGCAGATGAGCCACTGACTGGATCTGACAGGATTCAACTTCCGGTCCGATAACAACAACACTCCAGCTTCCGGGTATCTACCAGCTGGTCTCACCTGTTCTGTTTGCTACCTGGTTACTGATCAGCTGATCGCCTGCTGCTCCAGGGGGCGGGGCTACAGCAGGAGGGGAGGGTGGCGCAATGAGCTCAGAGCTCGCAGCGGCCAATCAGAGGCCGTGCTGCTCCGTGAAAACAAAGCGCACATGGCTGACTGCGCCGCTCCATGTGAACACACACACTCACACACACACCGTCCACCAGAAACCGAAAGACCTGCCGTCATCCTGACCCACTTCCCGTAAACACGAGCGCATTCACGGTGACGGTCCTCGTGACAGACTGACCGACATGTGCGCGAGGGGTCCGAAAGAGGGTCCGAGGCCCGGCTGCTGGATCGAAACCGGACCGGAACACGGTCCCTCTGTGTGGCTAATGTTCCCTAGAGCAGAACCGGACTTCTGTTAAGTTCTGGCCGTTTTTACCCGAACCCCCGCAGCGCAGCCGCAGTGACCTCCTCTGCTCCGCTCCGAGCCCCGCACCAACCATCACGCACGCGCCGACACATCGGCTCCAACAATACCCATTAAACACCGTGCACGCGTCCCGTGGACCAGAATCCCGACCCAGAGACGTTATTTACCTGAGTTGTTGTTTGAGTCCATGTCGGTGGTCGTCAAGCCGAGCAGCGGTCCAGTCACGCACACCTGCCGCTGCGTGAACATGCGGGAGCAGCTAAGGAGCAGAAATCCCGCAGGAAGAGTGCGGTTCTGCCGTTGTTCTGGTTCTGTCACTGGCGCAGCTGCTGCTCGCGCTTCAAGCTGCGCGCAGACCCATCATCATCATCATCGTCATGTTCCGGGACTCTGCTGCCTCACGCGGCAGAAAACGGGACCACGTGACTAGGAGCGCCTCGTGCCCTAAAGACACACTTTCCCGCCCCTCCTCCCTGCACGTGGAGCGGAAGCAGACTGTTACTCTGGGCAGGCAGAGAGGCATTGTGGGAAGTGTAGTTGGTTTCTTTCCCGTTACTGCAGCGGGTTCTGGTTTTGCTTGACCTACTGGATCCCTAAGATTTTATCTATAACATTTTTATTGCAATTAAACAGAATTTGTTCTTTGAATTGTTCATTTATTGTTTTCACATTTCCTAATTTACTCTTTCAGATCGTATTTTTTATTTTTCGCTTTTGCTTGATATCCTTCCAGTTTGCTAAAACCTTTTTATTATTCGCATCTTTTCTTCTAAATTATCCTTGCAGCAGTGACGTTTAGTGTTAGTAACTAAAATGCTACAAAGGAAAACTTCGTTTCTGTCATATTAGATAGATAGATAAATTCTTTATTGTCATTGTCACAAGAACAACGAAATTCAAAGGTGCCATCAGTCAGTGCACACTGTCCCACAATTCACACACAATGCAAGAAACAAACAAACAGCCGATACACATCATCCATGATGATTAATGGTTATTTTTGATTGCATTTAGTTTTGTTATTGCTGTCGGGTAAAAACTGTCTCTAAGACGGTTGGTTCTTGTTCTGATTGCTCTGTATCGGATGATTGAAGGCAACAGATTAAACAGGCCTTTTCGGAGCCATATTAAACCCCTTTCATTATTCAATACAATCTGTTATATTAGACAAAAATTAGTGGGAAAAAGATTTAGTATCAAAGTGAAAACTGATTTCTACAAGATATCAATCATTAAATAAAAATATTAAACATAAAACAAATGACACCTTCCAGTCAATTTTTATTGGCGCCTCAGGCTGCTCATCTGCAAGTTGCAGTTTTCCTCCATTCTTCCTGTCAGGTTGGTGGGGATCAGCTGTGAACAGCTCTGGGCTTTAATTAGGCCACTCCAGAACCTCAAACCATCTCTGTGTAGCTGTAGCTGCAGAACGCTTCGGTTCGTCATCTCTATGGATACTAAATGTTTTCTGAAGTCACAGTTCTCCTGTTGCTTTCATTTACCTCCTGGCTTTACAAGATTCCAATGTCTCCTGCTGAGACACAACCCCACAGCATGGTACTGCCACCACCATGTTTGGACCTTTCACAATGATTCTTAATAAAAACATGCAAATAAATCAATAATGTTCTTTATGTTGGTATAAGACAGTGGTTCCCAAAGATTTTCTAGGCCTCCTATGGATTGCAATAAAATTCCCCCCAAAAAGAAAAAACAATCAACTGGGCCCATCGTTCAACCAACATAAACCTAAACACATATTTTGTTTTCAAATTTCACTTTTCAGGTTGCAACAAGACACACTACAAACCATCTTTACAGTGAAACACTTTTGTGTAACAGTTTTTTTTTTTTCAATCATCCATACCGCTTCCCGCTCCCCCTGCAATGGCACTGCGCCTCCCCTGCGCTCCTAGGGGAGCCAGAGTTCCACTTTGGGGAACCACAGTGTGGGTTCCCCAACTGTGGTTCCCCAAACCACTGGTTTGGAACAGTGTGGAACCACACTGTTCCCACACTTTGGGAACCACTGGTATAAAAAACGTGGATTTTAGCATGATTTCTGTTGTTTTAAAATTTGATCTGAACTTCCAGAATTAAATGATATTAAAACAAATAGAGCCACTAGAGAAAAAAATATTCTTAGGTTTAAGTCAGAAATCTTATTTTCTATCAATTTTTGCCCGTGTCTTTGCTTGAAAAAAAAAACAAAAAAAAAAACAGCATTTGGCAGACGTTAATATCCTGCAATGTCTTTGCAAAGGTTTTAGACTTTTATTTATTTTAATACCTAAAAACAAATACAATTTGTCTATTTAAGATTTAAGGTAGATAAAATATTCTAATTTGTTTTGCGAGGCTCTAAATGGGGGCAGAAATGTCTGGGCTGTTGTGTTGTGTTGTTGTTTTGGTGCCAGGTAGTACCTAATTCTGACCTGTGGGAGGCGGAAGCGTTCATCAGCGCTGACATCCGCCGAACCGCCGCCATTATCTCTGCAGCGGAAGAAGGAAGGAGAAAACAGTCGGAACCGAGAGAAATTAAGTCAATTTTGGATCAATTCTGCCATGGAGGTTCCTGGAGCCGACAGCGACTGGAGGAGCCCTCAGTTCCGACAGAAAGTTGTGGCTCAGATGTGAGGCAGTTGCTTCTTTTTCACGGTTTTTCGCTCATCTAGGCTAGCTTTTGGTTTAGCTAACTGCTAACATTTTGTAAAAACTGCCAATTTAGGAAAAACTGAGGATAAAAATCCGTCAGGTGCTAAACTTCTACTGAATTTCAGGTGGTCTTATGGGCATGAAACCGATGTTTAATTCGGCGCAGATAAAACGTCTAAAATCCATTGCTTTTGTATTTTTCTGACCAGATTTTGTTGTTGGCATCATTAGCTGCTGAAGCTAGTCAGTATTATAAACAATAAGTTTTTACTCCGCAACACAATTGTTTTATATAAATCCTATAGAGATGCCTTTTGAAGTGTTTAAGCAACATTTTTAATTTCTCTTTCTCTAAATAAAACCAAAAGTAACTATTAGAATCAGCGGGACATTGTTGGACAGATGATTTCATATTTAATTCAGATTAATGAAGACATGTACTTTAAATTGTGCTTTGGGAGAAGTGTAAAGAGCTACACTGTGTGTAGAAAAAGAATAAGACAGGATGCAGAGAGATGTGGAGTGGCAGAGAAGTCTGTTATGTTGGTGTAGGGCAGGTATGAGAGTGAGACAGCAGTGAGGTGTGCTGTAGGAGTGACTGAGGAGCTCAATAAATAAAACACGAGGCTTAGAGCCAAGATGGGACTGCTTGGCTCTAAGCCTCGTGTTTTATGCTTGCACTAGGTAGGAGGCAGAAATAAGTAACATTTTCTGTGTTTTTTAAGTTTGCCATTTTTTCAGTTTTTGGAAAATGTTTGTTTATTTGGGATTAATGAATTCATTTGATGCATCCATATTAAGTTTTAATTAAATGGTCAGATGTATAAAAGCTAGTTTTACTTTTTAATTTATTAAACTGTGGTACTTTTTGCTTTCCATGCTTGCTGAATTCTTTGTATCTAATGCTATTTACACATGACTGCAAGGCAGTGACGTGTGGTGAGGTTCATAGCTGGTGAGACTTAATCATAATCAGATTTATAAATAGAGACCCCCTGCATGTTATTGTTTAGATAAGGAAATTTCAAACATGTGGAGGCCGGAGGGCAAAATGACGATTCTTTTACATGTAATGCATAGCCGCGCTGCCGTCGTAGAATAACTCCGTTAACTCAGTCAAACTTGGAAATTTAAGTATTATTAATTTCATGCTGTTCTCCACAGCAAAGGGAAAAACCACTTCTTTCTCGCTCTGTATCAGCGCAGCTACACACAGACTCGTTGCCATAGCAACTGACACCGTCACAAAAAAACGCTCATATATCTTACACACAAAGGGCAGAACATTCAGTCTGTTACAGTAGTATGGTTTTAGGCTTGATGTTTATTTTGCGATTATTAATAAGTGATTGATGTGGTGAAAGGAGAAAACTATAAATATATTTATTTATAGCTCCATGGCTAACTTTCTGTCTCTTACTCTGCAGTAGAGTCACAATGTCTGGGATCATGAGCGCCCCCTGCCATGAGGCCAGAGAACTGCCTGCCTCACTTGGAATCTGTTCTCTGGTTTCTGATCGCTGCTCAGCACGAAACACATTACACACACAGTGACAAAAACACTGTACATTATATACATAAGCTAAATTATGGAAAATCAGTTCATACATGAAATGTTTTTTAGTCACTTTATTGGCGGCGTTCAGACAGGAGGAGCGTGGTCCCATAATGGCAGCCATAAGAAGGTTTTATGTAACTTAAACAGCAGACCTGCATTTTTCTTCTCAAAAGGGCCTATTTCTAAAACAATATTCGTGCCCAAAACATAGCTAAAATCATTAAAACCTTTTATTTTGAAGGGATTTTAACACCAGGACCAAAAAGAGGAGGCACATTAATGCACATTTTAAATGGATTGACTTGTTCAGTTTAGCAGGAATTAGAAAAACGTGCAGCATGAAAAATAAATATGAACTTTTTAAACATAACCACAGCTGAAGCATGAATATGGAGATTGGCCTGAGCTATTGGATTTATGATTGTTAATATAATTTTGGTTAAATTCTGATAATTGAGGCTGAAAACACTGAAACTATTTAATCTTTGTCTCACCGAGACACAAAAAAAGTGAAATAAATAAAAGCGTCTGAAGAAGTTGCATGTTTGAGATATGATGAAAGAGAAATGCTCCTCTGTCATTTTTGTGGCTTTTGTTGAGATTATTTTTGTATATTTTGGAGAGTTAAAATGAATGTTGATGTTTACTGTGCTGAGTGGTTTGTGTTGGTCTTCCTCAGTGAAGACGCCATGAGGAAGGCCGGCTCTGGAAACACGACACACAAGTCTGGGACGGACATGGAGAACCACGTCTTCATCAAAGCCAAGACCAGAGTGAGTTGTGCCCAGGTGGCTGATGGGAAACGGGTTAGCAGCCGACGCTAACAGCGGTGTGTGTGTTTCAGGAGGAGTACCTGTCCCTGGTGGCCCGGCTCATCATCCACTTCAGGGACATCCGTGAGTTCTGCAGCTTCCTGTCTCTCCGGTTGCCAGTTGTGTTTGCATGAGGCTAACCGCTGCTGGGCTTTGTGTTGCAGATAAGAAGGCGCTGGGAGGAGCCGGTGAGTAGAGCTCTGCTCCCTGCTGGGTTCTGGGTGGGGTTCGGCTCCGGTCGGGCCCGGCTCTACCGGGTTCGTGGGGGTTCTGCTGAGCATGTCGGAGCTGCGTAATGTTGTCTGTTGTTTGCCCTCTGCTAGATCCCATGAATGCCCTGACTAACCTGACGGGGGTAGGCATGGGCATGGGGCCCCGGGCCCCAGGCGCCGCGGTGGGGGGTATGGGGGCCATGGGGCAGATGCAGCTAGGCCAGCATGCCATGGCCGGGGTGCCGGGAAACCCACAAGCCAGTGAGTGTGTTTCCTGCTGCTGCGCCGAGCGTGCCGCTCTCTCTCTCTCTTCCTGCGTCGGCATGTTGAGCCGACTCCAGGCTGGCTCCGGCTCCAGAACCGGGTCATTCCTGCCCTCCCTGTGTCTCTGCAGTGGGTGCTCCGGGCCAGATGTCGGTGCAGCAGATGGTGCAGCAGCAGCAGTCCATGCAGTTCCAGCAGTTCCAGCAGGCGCAGCAGCAGCAGCAGCAGCAGCAGGCGCAGCAGAACGCCGCGCTGCAGCAGCAGCAGTTCCAGCAGCAGCAGCAGCTCCGAGCACTGCAGCAGCACGCCCAGAACCAGCAGCTGCAGCAACAGCAGCACGCCCAGAACCAGCAGCAGCAGAACCAGGTCTGTCCACAAACTGAGTCCTGACTCCGGTCCACTTTAGTCCGACTCCAAAGCTGTTTGAGTTAATTTCACCCTCAACTCTGCCATCTGCTGGTGGAAAATGGTTCATGCAGTGTAAAATGTTTCAGTCAGTTTCTGCTGCTGACGGTTCCAGTGATGTTTGTCAGCAGCTGCTTCCTGTCTTCCAGTTCTCATTTCCTGTCTCTGCAGATGCATCAGACGCGGATGCAGCTGCAGCAGCAACTGCAGCAGCAACTGCAGATGCAGCAGCAGCACCAGGCCCAGTCCATCCAGCAGATGGTGCAGCAGCAGCAGCAGCAGCAGCAGGTCCAGGTCCAGCCGGGTCAGATGCCTCCTCACTCCCAGCCCGGACTCGTCCCCCAGTCTCTGCCGGGTCAGATGCCGGCGCAGTCCATCCCTATCAGCTCGTTGAGCCAGCAGCAGCAGCAGCAGCTCAAGATGCAGGCCTTCCAGGTGGGTTTGGACTGGCGCAACAAATCCCAGTAGAACCGCACTGGACCGAATCTGGACCCACCCCACCACCTCTACATCTAACTAAATCAGTGTTAAATTTTGGCTTGTGTGACTTTCATTTTAGAGATATTAGTAAAAAAGTTTCCAGGGGTCATCAGAAGTTTATTAACATCTTTAAAATGAAAGCGGCTCAAACGTTGATGCTAAGTTAGTTAGCTTTGGAGGCGGTGGGGGTCCAGCTCTCCACCCTAACCCTCCCATGCTCTGCTCTGTCTGCAGCAGGCTCGCGCCACTCTGCCGCTGCAGCAGGCCCAGCAGGCCGCAGCGCAGGCACAGCTAAACGCCGCTGCAGCTGCGGCGGCGGCGGCGCCTGGACAGGTGAGACACCTTGAGGCTGGCCTCCCCATGCTAACGTCATGCTAATGATAGGGGTGGCCTTTTATCCTGATAAATAAGAATTTTGATTTGATGTTGTCATGATAAATTCCAACAAGTTGAAAGTTTTACGTTTTTCTCCTGTTTGTTCAGTGAAATCATCAGTAAATCACGCACTGCTTCATGTGACTGGAGTCCTGAAGAAAAGCGTTTTGGTGGGAATGTGTTTGTTAGTGGGCCTGTAATTACTGTGACCCAAAGTCACACTGTTACTTAAAGAAGAAGAAATAAATATTGTCACTTTTATTGTTAAAAAAGTTTATTGCTATGATAGCGTAGCGTCATGCTAACATTATGCTAACCTCTGCAGATGGTCCGGCCCCCGATGCAGAACCTGCCCCGCCCCCCTCGGCCTCCTCTGAACGCCGCCATCCCTCCTCCAAACAGCACGGCCGGGGTCGGAGGTCAGATGATGACCCCACTGGTGTGTTCTCCTGCTGTGAGTCATCCAGGTAACAGGAGCGCAGTCTGAGCCGTCCTTCTCCCTCTCCTCAGGTGCAGCAGCATCCCATGATGTCATCACCCTCACCTGTGCAGGTGCCCACCCCACAAATGCTGCCCCCGCCCCAGCCGTCCCCACAGCCCCCCACCTCCCAGCCCAACTCAGCCAGGTAAGACGGCAGCCCGGAGGCCACGTCCCCTCCCTCTGCCTCTTAACCACTTCCTGCTTCCTGCATGCAGCTCCGGCCCCACGCCGTCTCCGGGCGGCTTCCAGCCCAGCCCCTCCCCTCAGCCGTCGCCGAGCCCGGTCACCGCCAGAACCCCCCAGCAGAACCACGGGGTGGCCTCGCCTGGGCCCCTCAACACGCCAGGTAACAATCACACAGCAGGTGGAGTGCAACGCCAGAGGAGCTGGGATTAAACTGCGACGGCGGCCATGTTGTGAGTGGCTTTCTTCCTCCAGACTGGAGCCAGAGATTGCTGATGATGTTGTGTCAGCACAAACCTGTGCTCTATTAGATTAGATGATAAAAAATAATAATTATATCTTCTTTCCTTAAATATGTTTAACAGAAAAGGCTCGTAAAGTGAGCTTCATTTCTCACATCCACAACTAAAAATACTTTACTGTAAAAAATTCTATTCTAAAACTGACAGTGACAGGTCTGCAGCGCCCCCTGTGGCCCTGCTTGGTACTACAGGTTAAAAATATGGATCCATTCTGACTGAACATCCTAATCCATTTTCAGACTTTCAGTTGGTGTTTGTTCACATAACCGCTGGTTCTGAACTGGTTCTCAACCAGTCCAGAACCAGTTAGTAGGAGTGTGATAAACCTGTAGGAGGCGCCATCTGAGGCCAACAACCTCCAGTCCACAGAACAGGACTTGTATAAACACAGAACCGTTGCATATTTTAGTGAAAGTGAAACCAGAACCGTCAGTCGGTTTTGTGTCATGTGACTCGAGCTGGCTCCTCCCCCTCCCACCTGTCCTCAGGTAACCCTGGGTCGGCCATGAGTCCGGCTGGAGCCACGTCTCTGGAGGAGCAGCAGTACATGGAGAAGCTCAAGCAGCTGTCCAAATACATCGAGCCGCTTCGCCGGATGATCAACAAGATCGACAAGAACGAAGGTGAGCGGCTGACCTTTGACCTTTCTTTGCAGATGATTAGTTCCCCTCAGAGAAAAACCATCAGCAAGGCTGCAGAGAAATCAAGCAGTAATATTTCTGACATGAAATGTTTTTTATTAAATTGCAATATTATTATTTAATCTTAAATTCCTTTCATATTTGATTTATTTACTTGTTCTGTTTTCATCTTAAAATATTTATTGTCTTTGCAAAATCTTTTTGTAATTTCAATTTTTGATGTTTTTTTTATTTATGTATTAAAACCTGGTTTCCATGGAAACGGATCATATGCAAGTCTCATTTATATAAATTTTTTTTATCTGAAAACAAATAAAATCTTAAGATTTTAAATTCTTAAAATTTTAATCAAAGAAAATATAAAAATCTCCTGGAGACGAATGTTAAAATCAGTCTCATAATTTGAGGTTTCTACGTTTTAAATATTTTAAAAGTAAATTTCTGAACCGGGAAGCTGAGGAGGATTTGGGTTCACATTTAGTGATGAGTACAGTAATTTCCGGACTATAAGCTGCGACTTTTGCCTCACGCTTTCAACCCTGTGGCTTATACAATGATGCGGTTTATTTATGCATTTTTTCTAACGGCCACCAGGGGGCGCTGGAGCAGAAAAGGTAAGAGTGAGACAGGTGGAATATATATGTAGAGGAAGACGCAAGTTTAATGTAACTTAACCCGTCTCAGTGCTCAGGAGGAAGATGAAGAGGCTCTCAGTGACTTTTACCAGTATGTTTTTTAACCAGCCCTGTTAGTGCTATGCTACAGTGTTGCTGCTGTGTTACTGCAGCTTCACAGGCTCTGTTTGGAAAGAAAAGCTAAGGTATATTACTAAAACTTTGAAAACTCTTTCTGTGTACCGTCTGTATGTAGGCACATGCGGCTTATAGACAGGCACGGCTTATGTATGTACAAAATGGTTTTTCCTTTTAAAATGTACTGGGTGAGGCTTATAATCAGGTGCGCTCTATAGTCTGGAAATTACGCTATTTATTGCGTAAAACTGTATAAAGACAGGAAGTTGATGTTTGTGTTGTTGTGCTGCCAGACAGGAAGAAGGACCTGAGCAAGATGAAGAGTCTGCTGAACATCCTGACTGATCCAACCATCAGGTACCGGTACCGCCTGCAGAACTTTGACACCAGTCCGGCCATTTTGACCTCAGTGCACTCGGGCTGTCTCGCTGCTGAAACTTACACTCAATACCGATGCTAAGAAAAACATTTTATACCATGTCACAAATTTCTCTCATTAAGAAAAACTGTAAATAAATACGATATGAAAAAAAAACTGCAATCTACTTAATTAGGACAAACACGGAATAATTCAGCCATTATTTATGAAAATATATCATGTAAAAATATCATCTCTCTGTTTAGTAAAGCAGTAAGCAAGATGGTAAAAGTGTTCGTTATGTTAATAACTGCTCAGGATTATTTTCTTATAACAGAATAGAATAGGAGCAACAACAGAAAAAGCCCGATATCCTTTCCTCTTAAGTCGAGTCCGAGGAACCTTCAGTAACAGCTGATTATTTGATCTTTGGACACAGACTGAAATTTTAAAAGTTCCCCAGGATAAGGGGACCTTTAAGCTCTGGTTTGTAGCTCTGGTTGGAGCTGGAGCTCTGGTTGGAGCTC
>CAEFZY010033552.1:0-42726 GCA_903066815.1 Brachyrhaphis roseni | reverse complement strand
TCTATCTATCTATCTATCTATCTATCTATCTATCTATCTATATATATATATATATATATTCCTATATTCCTATGAATTAACATAAAAATATTTGCTGATAAACTATGTGATCACATTTTTTCACAGATTGTTCAGTGTAATGAAAAAGCAGTCATCAGAGATTCCTTAGCCTGTTCTCTACATGCTGTAACATTCAACTCATTGCTCTCTAGTATTTAAGGTTTAATGTCCCCTCCTAAAATTGTGTATTTTAGCTGCAAACGTTTCTGCAAAGCGCAACAAAATTCCTTGTTCACAGTACTTATCAACATACAAATAAAATACATCTATGAATTCAATTACACATAAACCAAACCAATGAAACAATGTCCCCACATCTAAAAGGGACCAATTTTTAGGTATCTAATATTTTGGCTTATTTTGCCTTGGAGTTCTCTCAGATGTTTAGATGCTTTTTATTTATTTATGTAAGGATCGTGAATGCTCTAAAAGTACTACAGTTAGTATTTTTCTTCAAATTTGCAATATTTTGGCAAAAATAGACTGAGTAAATATTAACAATTTTTTTTGCTTATTTGAATTTTTCAAGCAAGTCTTTTATTTTTCCCGGATCCTTGCCGGATGTAAGACGTCATCAGTGGTCATTTAAAGATGGCGCACTGCTTGGCTGCACGTTTAAGCGCCCAGGAGGAGCAGATTCGGCTCCTCACCACTGAAATCTCCGCTCTCCGGGACGGACTAAACGGCGGGGCTGACCGCGCCGGGGTTGCTCCTGTAAGTCCGGAGCTCGAAAACCTGCGGGCGGAGAATGAGAAGCTCAGATACCGGTTGCTGCACCTCCGGAGGGGTCTGCAGGCTGAGCTGGAGATGGAGGAGGCGCTGGGAAGGAAACAACCAGAAGCACAGTGTGGCAAAACTCCGGAGAGGATTACCGTAAAACCACAACAGACAGGCAGCCGAACTGATAGCAGGGTAATAATAAATACTGAAGTGTTATAGTTGTTTTAATTTTTGGGAGTATAGAATAAAAGATGGATCAGTTGCAGTGATTAGTCATTGTGAGTGGAGCGGGCCTGAATAGGTCACACCACCCCACGTCCACAGACAGCTGTCCCACTCAGTTACTGTGTTTGTGTGTAATGACTGCACTGTAGCGCTTAATGCTGTTGGTTCAGCCTTGTCCGTCATGAACACCTGTTTTGTGAGTGAAACTGTTCCAGGTGAATTAAACCATACAGTA
Source organism: Brachyrhaphis roseni (assembly GCA_903066815.1). Lineage (NCBI taxonomy): Eukaryota > Metazoa > Chordata > Actinopteri > Cyprinodontiformes > Poeciliidae > Brachyrhaphis > Brachyrhaphis roseni. The sequence continues at coordinate 41,486 of CAEFZY010033552.1, read as the reverse complement.
ATAGAGCCACTAGTATTTAAAAACAAGACGTGTGGTTACTAAGCAGGGACTTTGGCTTTTTTTCCAATTCAAAAAGATGCGTGTTGTGTTGATTGGTTTTTCCTAATTGCTCTGAGGTCATTGTCCGGTATGTCTCTGTGCTTCCCTGTGATCAAATGTCTAGCCGTTTATGTACCCCACGTCTCGCCAATGACCATTGGAGATATCAAATGCCAGAGGCATTCAAAAATGCGTTTCTTCAAAATTCGTAGATTTTTATTTATTTATTTTTTTTACATAACTGATTTCTAACACAAACTAATGGATGCAGTTGAAAAAGTAATTTCTCTCACTTTCAAACATGAGGAAATATATCCACACATTCACTTCTTTCAGACTTGGCTTTTGTTGCAGTGTTTACTTTAGATATTCACCAATCTTGTCTCGTTTAAGACTTACTTAAAGGAGACAAGAAGTAAGTCTCCATTAAGTATTTAAATGGACCTTATTTCTACAGCTCTTTGGTCAACTTCTATTTTGTTTTTGTTATAAATAATTTTTTGCTTAATTGGTTTCAAAACCAATTTTGCTCTCCTCATTAGCAGGTGCTAATCCCAGACAAGAAACCCAGTGAGAAAAACACGAAGGAGAAGAAGCAGGATAAAGGACGAGTGGATGGAGGAACGAAGGAGGTAAATCTTACTGGATCATAGTTATTTTCTAACAGCAAGTTATTGCATGTGAAATATACTTGCTGATTTATTCATTTTGCTTACTTGCGATTGAATATTATTTAGTATTAGACATATTACCTCTTCGGCATCAATGCCTGTTGAGTTTAGAAAAAGACAAATGTGAGAATGCCCTTAATAAATCATGTCCACAGTCGATGTGGGAGGCGATAACGGTCTGACCAATGGACAGAACCATTTACTGTAAAAACTTCTTCCCTCCAATGGAATCAAGTTCAACCATGAAGATATTAGTTTTATCTTACCAACTTGTATATATATAATTAATATCAGGCAGTTTTTTGACACTGAATGCAGTTTTTTCTTTTTCTCGTTTACATTTATTCCTTGTGAAGCTGAATGCATGGCCGCCGTATGTTACCGAGCGCCTCAGCCTCTACGAAGAGCTTAAGAAGGAGAGTGATGCCCTGCTGGCGAGGAAGGCTGCAGAAAGTAAACCCATTATTGTTGAGTTGACAGATGGGCGAAAGGTGCCAGGGAAGTCTTGGGTTACGACACCGTATCAGATAGCCTCTGATATCAGGTAATTTTTCCTTTTTTTTAATATTTTATTTTATTGACGTAAAGAAGGAAATCAGTGACATAATTATGGATACGTCTTTTCTGAGGGTGTTCTGTATTTTGTCTTTCAGCCAAGGCCTGGCCGACAGTGCTGTGATTTCTCGTGTTAATGGAGAGCTCTGGGATCTGGACAGACCTCTTGAGCATGACTGCTCTCTTGAGATCTTGCGCTTTGATAATGAAGATGCTCAAGCTGTGAGTGCAAAAAAAAACTTGAGGCGAATCAGTTCGATCTACCTTCAGTCCTTTTTTAATTTTCTGTGTAAGTGCGGCAAGCGCTCACTAGTCTAGCCCCTTAAAGCTCTTTCGTACGTGACACGTTTCTTCTAAAAAAAATGAGATCTTGAATCCCACGGTCATCTTTAAGTCTTTACTGAACTTAAAAGGAAATAAAAATAGCAAACAGATTCAAAACAATAGAAAGTGGCGGTCAAAAGACTGTTACTCTCAAGGTGCCAGACTTCTACAATGAGTAAGTGCTTACATCTTTTTATAAACTAATTAATCAACAACCAATCAAAAGGCACCACGTAATAAGCTTAAGCACAATACAATTACAGATGCTTATCCTTTTAAATTAAAAGAGTACAAAATTAAACTCACGTAAACACAAAACAACATTTTGTATTATGATCCAAAAATGTAAATATGGCTCCTACATTCTGCTTTACAATAGTATGAAAATACCCAAACCGTTCTTTCAAATTTCATAAGAACAGATAACAGGAGAGATTCAATTGAAATTAAACTGATTTTCAATTAAGCTATACATTTCTTGGTTGCTTTGATGTAAACCAACCAAGAAGAATGATGTAAGAGTTATTTCTTTCTTTTTTCTTTTCAGAAAATTGAGGCCAATCCAAATCTGATTTTGTAAATAGTTTCCTGCATTTCAGGACGGTTCAATCAGTAGTCTATGCAGCAACAAATGCTATTTAAAAAGTAGACAAATAAAAGCTTTCATTTGTCAATTGGTCATAGGTTTAGCCCTTAAATTATTTAAGATTGCTTTCACATATTAAGCTACATCTAACAGATTTAAGCATTAGTTTTAATGTAAGGGGAAAAAGAGAGAAATGGGACATGATGGGATAGAAAGACTGCACAAGATGTTTACCAAAGAGATTAAAAAAATTATTAGATAAATTCCATTGGAAAGGACAATTCAACTATAAAAAATATAATGTTTTATGAAAAGAAATACCTTATCATTTATATGAAAGGGATCTGATGTGCAGGAATTACAACAGTTTATAGAATTTATTTGAATGACACACTGAGAGAAGCTCTTGTGAAGAGATGAAACCAATTAAGCAAATTAAGAGGTTTAATAATAATAAAGCTGTTTCTGTCTGAAACCAATTTGAGTGTTTACATACTGTTCCTTCTCAGACTGATTAAGATTATCTGTTTTTAGATATTTGCTTTAAATATTTTTCTGACTTTATATATCTTTTTCTATCCTTTGTAACTGGCTCTCCATGTATCTTCATTTTACCTTTAGGTGTACTGGCACTCCAGCGCTCACATCCTGGGGGAAGCAATGGAGCGTTTCTATGGAGGCTGTTTGTGCTACGGCCCCCCGATAGAGAATGGCTTCTACTACGACATGTTCCTAGATGGACAGAAGTAAGTACTCTTTGACTATCTGCATTTTTCCAAGTTCACATTGAACTTGTAGAAAAATTAGCTATTTAACGTACGTTTTTAAACTTAGTTGCCAATTGAACAACGTTTGTAGCCCTGTTGTACGACCTGAGTCCAAATACAAGATCACTCTGCTGATAGTTATAGACTGAAATGTCAGAACAGTACTGAACTTGAACTCTGGGTAAATGACCTGGATGTGTTTGGTGTTTCTAGGTCAGTGTCCAGCACAGAGTTTGCAGACTTGGAGGCTTTGTGCAAGAGTGTGGTGAAAGAGAAACAGCCTTTTGAGAGACTTGAAATCAGTAAAGAGACACTGCTAAAAATGTTTAAAGTAAGTAGTCAGTTAGCGTGGATGTTTTCACCCTGCCTAGTTCAGGGGAAAAAAATGGCTGAGATTATCTAGGCTACATGTATCAATTTAGGCACAAAAGCTTTGAATACTTTTTATTTTTTAAAGCTTAGTGTTTTTCATCAAAAGCCTTTTTTCTTTCCAGTACAACAAATTTAAGTGTCGCATTCTGAATGAGAAAGTTATCACCCCGACTACAACAGTCTACAGGCAAGTCCTTTTTTCCAAATTAGAAAAACAATTGGTCATTTTAAATCCATGAATTTATGCAGTCATTTACGACGACTGGTGAATATTTTCCAGATGTGGGCCCTTGATTGACTTATGCAGAGGCCCTCATGTCAGACACACAGGGAAGATCAAGGCAATGAAGATATACAAGGTGAGTGGAAATAGCAGAGTTAGTATAGAGTCGTTGTTGTTGTTTTTTTTTAAATATACAGAACCTGTTCACATGTTGTCATATTGTAGCCACATGTTTGGATTTTAGTGATATACCAACAGAAAATAGACCATGATTTTGAAGTGGAAGTACTTTTCAGATAAATATTTCTTTTTTTTTCTTTATTTCTGTCATCAGAACTCCTCCACCTATTGGGAGGGCCGCTCGGACATGGAGACTCTGCAGAGAATCTACGGGATTTCCTTCCCAGACTCAAAGATGCTGAAGGAGTGGGAACGCTTTCAAGAGGAGGCCAAGAATAGAGACCACAGAAAGATAGGCAAAGTGAGTCAGTGCATGCAGATGCGTTTTAGCCCTCTCAGCAGGTAGAGGCCTAAAATTAGAGATGATTCTCGCTCTGCAATTACACTACCAACATAATTGCTGAAACATCTTCTTAACATGGCAATCTTTGTCGGTGTTTTTTTTTTTGTAGATGTGTCAGAGAACTTTAAACCACATCTCACAGAAAAACATTTATTTAAGCTTTTTTCCTTTACCTCAGCTAGTTTACCGTTAGTCGGACAATACAGTTCCCTTCATATCCAAATGTGCTTCCTGTCATAAACCAGCTGGGGGCGCTGTGCTGCTTCATCCTGGCATATTTAGGACATCTGTGAATCGTCCAGTCACCCCATCTGGTTACTCTGCATGAAGGATGCAGACGGTAGCTCTTCAGTCAGCATGTTATTATAATAGTCCCATATTAAATGTGAGTTTCAACATAATGCAAAAAGCTTTCTTGTTGGGTTATAGATTTTGCTTAGTGGCACGTTTCTCAGCTTTCATTTAGGGCAATGCGTCACAGCAACTCACAAAGCCTCCAGCTGGCCTTCTGTTTTATAAAAACATAGTAGATTAGAGTAACTTAGGTTTATGACTTTTAAGTTACTCTATCAGACGTATTGTAACTGAAATGCTCATCTAAAGGAGGGTCTTTTTCTGTCATATCCATTGAATGACCTCTAACAGAAGAAGCAGGGAGATTTGTGTTTATTTGGATTAGTCAGAAATATTTATATTTTGGCTAAAGATGATAAAACTAAGATTAATTGACTTTGTGTGTTTTTTCTTTTTCTTGAGTTAAAATAAATTAGTCTACAATATCTACAGTAGAAGAAAATGTTTATGTCAAGGGAACTGAACATTAAAAACATTATTAAATTGAGTATAATCTAAGCTTTATGAAGAATTGATGTGATTCTTGAAAGTCCGTGGATAGGAACTTTACAGGTTTGTTTTTATTATGCCAATCTGAGTGGGAAAGGGGGAAAAGGCAGGAGGAATTGACAAATTCACCTTTTGATTTGTGAGCTTTCAACACCAGAACCACCAAAGAAATCCCTACTTTTGGTCTGATGAGCTCTTTCTTGTCATGGAACCGACCTGCATTTCTTCTCAGGCAGTTCTGGGACCTCCTGCTGAAGGAAGGGTCGCCTTTCCAGCTCCATCAGCAGTTTTCTCGGCCTGAGTTCACTCACAGACTGCAGCTGTCAGTTCTGGCCCAAACAGTGGGAGATCATGGTGGTTCCTTATGTTGGATTCAAAATTGTCTTTAATTATAAAATAAAGTGACTAAGTGATGCTGGACATGAGTGCAGGAAGTTGAAAAACGGAGAAACATAGTGAAGAATAAGATTTGAGCAAAGCATTGTCTTTGACTTATGAGTTTCTTGTTTTTTTTTCTGTCAGAACCCAGATTATTTCTCAACATAATGAATTAGATCAATTTCCAAAAAATTTTTGGGACTGGAGAGACAAAAAATGTAAATAAGCTCTGATTGTAGTCATAGTGACCTGAATACTTAACTCCAAAACGAGCGATCTTTTAAGTTTTTACATTAAAAATTTCAAACACATCATAATTCCAGTGAATAAAAGAGCTGTGACATTCACAATTTAACACATTAATCAATGCTTTAAGTTATGATAAATTATGAATTTGCTTTCAGAAATAAGTATGAACCTTAGACATGTATTGACAGGCATTCAGATGTTCAGAAATATATTTTTTACTTAACAAAACTGTTGAGAATATAAATAGATTAATATTTTATTGAGATTTTGGAACGTCACCTGCATGAAATAGTTATTTTGGCTGAACCTAAGAGTACAGAAAGACTTGGTTAGGGACTTGTACTTGTGCTCAACATTCATGCACAAGTGGACTATTAGAATCAGAAGATTTTTTTTTTCATATTAATCTTTAAGAACCTGTTATACCCTAGGTGCCAAAATGCAATCTGACACTCTGTTGAAATACGTGGAAGTGGTGCAAGGTGTCACCACCTGAGAGCCTAATTTATCAAATCAGAAGGCCTTGCCATTGTTATCACTGTGCTCGATTTATTCCTGCTCGCTTCAATAACAATGGTTGACCCTGCTCTCCAGCTGGGAGGTCACCTTGATGTGTGATGATTGGATTGCTCCCTGCTGTGTATGAAAGAGTTTCTCATTGGCTTAGACCTGCAGATGAGAAGTTATTAAAAAGTAATTTCCTTTGTCTTCCTCACAGGATCAGGAGCTGTTCTTCTTCCACGATCTCAGCCCCGGCAGCTGCTTCTTCATGCCACGCGGCGCCTACATCTACAACACGCTCACAGAGTTCGTCAGGGTACGACGGAATCAATCAGCAACTTCGGTTGTTTCTTTCAAAACAATCATTGCCTTTCTAAGCTCTCGGAGTCCCCTGTGAGGTTGCTCTGTTCACAACCTCAGACTCTCATTTAGTTTACATGAAAGTTTTTTTGAAAAATTCTCTCTGCTTCTGCTGTTATTATTTTAAAAAGCAATTATTTTAAAACTGAAGCACTGCAGGGGGGCTGTAACACAGAAACACACTCTGTCTGAGTTCAGGAGATTCAGGCTATACTTAACATTTCCAGTGGGCTGGAGGTGATTGCCACTTCACTACAATACAGACCACTGTGCTAGCAGCAAACTGAATATTTGTGGTCAGTTTTATAAGTTTAAATTCGCCTCTGGAAATGGGAAAGTCTTCACACCAACTTGATTCCTGCAGGTTGTCTCAACTGTAATGAAAGCTTTTCAAAGTGTTTTATTTATTTATTCATTTTTGTCTATTCAGTGAGTGGCAAGCTACTCCGCAAGACACAAGATACTCTGTGTCTTGCAGAGTATTCATACCTTTTTTGTTTAACATTTTGTCATATTAGACCAAAAAGCTTTAATGTATTTAATTGAAAACAAACACAAAGTAGTACATAATTGTGAAGTGGGAGGAAAAGAATATATGATTTTCATTTATTTTATTTTTTTTATAAGAAATGAAAGTGCTTTTTTTTTAGTTTGCAATCATATGAAGTCAGCTGCTTGAGCAAGATTTTATTTAGGGGTATTTGAGTGAATTTGGTTGAAGAAAGCTACAAACTTTTCACATTTTCACTTTCAAAAAGCCTTATTTTTATTTCACAGGTATTCACTATTTTGTTGGTTTATTAGCCTTATTTATAGCAAACGCATCCCTGAGATTTGTGTTTTGTAGAGTGTGAAAAATGCGGATAGGTTTAAGGAGTGTGAATATTTTTTTCAAGGCTCTTTAAATATGTTCCAGGGAGTTGAATTGTCGCAGAAACACGAAGGTATCCTCAGTCTACAGCATAACATCTAACTTTGTGATTGTAACATTGGTCTCCAGAGCAACTTTAGTGGACTTTATTGGCTCTGCAGGGATCTCTGACGTCTTTGCAAAGTTGAGTTGACATCTCCAAGGCTTTCACAGCAGGCTGCACACACCCACGGGCCCGGCCATGCCAGAGTGCCGCACATAGGCTCCACAGAATCAGTGCAAGATCATTATCACATCACCCAAGCCAGTTCTCACTCTGAAACTATGCATTTCGCATTTCCTTTAAATACATTTTTTCAGGACATTTAATCAGAACTCTTAAGGAATTAAGCTATTACACATGACTGATGGCAGCCGTTTGTAGAATATGCTGTTTTTCTGCTAAAAATAATTATTCAGAAAAAGCTGACTCAGTGTGCTTTCTCTCGCTACCTCCTTTATGTTTTTCACAGTTTCACATGTTCACAGAAATCTTTTCCACCGGCCTTCAACTGTTGGCAGCAAAACGGCTCTACAGGCTGTTACAGGTTTCTCTTCGGGGCGAAAAAAATGGATAAACAAAACAGATGAGACACTGTTTTTGTTGCAGTGGCTAGAGGTTTTAAGCCAAAAGTCGTGGCTCATTTCCTCTCAGTGAAGTACCTGTGCAGTCCATCTGGAATGTTTAGCCTTATGTGGTTTTCTTGTTTATCCAGGACGAATACTGGAGAAGAGGCTTTCAGGAAGTCGCCTCCCCCAACATCTACAACAGCAAGCTGTGGGAGACATCTGGCCACTGGCAGCACTACAGTGAAAACATGTTTTCATTCCCTGTGGAAGATGACATCTTTGCATTGAAGCCGATGAACTGCCCCGGCCACTGGTAAATTTAGAGCGTCTCCCGGTTGTTTGCACATGAAAACCTTTCACACCGAGTGGAGGTTTGTTGCACAGTTTGATTTGCTTCTTTCTGGTTTGTCTGCCACAGCTTGATGTTCAGCCACAGGCCTCGCTCGTGGCGAGAGCTTCCTTTGAGGCTGGCAGATTTCGGGGTCCTGCACAGGAACGAGCTGTCAGGAACTCTGACTGGTCTGACCCGAGTGCGGCGCTTCCAGCAGGATGATGCTCACATTTTCTGCGTGATGGATCAGGTCAGATCTGCAGTCCAACCTTCAAGTTTATTGTTTGCAACAGAATAAATTAGTGAAATAGTATCATCAAAAAAGTTAGCAAAATATCTATCCTCTAAACTAAAAATAATCTCTCTATTGTCCCATGAAGGGGGATATTAGCCCCCCTTTGTAACTATTATATTTTATCATTGAGAAATGCAGGTTGAACCTTTAGTTCTGACATTTATTCTAAATAAACTGGGTATTAGTTTTAATATTAGATTTCTGAACATCTCTTACAAACATGTAATCATATTTTAATACCAAAATACTCACATAATCAATCATAAGTGTTCTAATATATTACGATCGATATCATTATTTATTAATGATATCAGATATTTATGTAAACAAAATATTTTCCAATGCCAACACGTATTAGAATGTTGTTCATCTTAAGCAAAAAGAAGAAAAAGCAAGAACAGGAAATGCAGTGTAATTTATAGTTTGTGAAACATTATTGCACCAAATTTAAAGACACTAGAAAATTTACACTCCGGCTTGTCAACAGTATAGTAACTATCTTTGAAAATTAATATACTTATTAAAAGTTTGCCATTGTCAAGCAACTATAAAACAAGTAATATATATTTTGTTAGTAGAGTCTCATTCAATAAATTAGAATATGCATTCCGATGAGGCTTGTTTGTGAGATTAAAGTACCTTTGTAAAAGGAGAACCTTAAGCAGGTTTTAAACTTGCCTTTTACTAATCCATATTTGTATAATAGTTGTTTTTGATTAGTCGAATGGTTTTATTAGCTGTAAGCAGAACGTAATTATAATAAATAAATGGTTGCATGTTTTGCTTATTTTGATCATGGCTTCAGAAGGACTGCTCAATTTATCACTAATATTTAAACCATTTCTTAAAATAACTTCTTGAGGATCAGAGCCAGCTGGCAGGGACATCCATATGAAATGCAAACTTATTATTGGAAAATTGAGTGGAAGGAAAAGGTTTGGTGGGGTTTTCATTTTCTGATGTTGGTCAGATAAATTCACTGTACCATGAACATCTCATTTTTTTATTTATTTTTTTATTACAGATTGAGTCAGAGATGAAGGGTTGTCTGGACTTCCTCCGCTGTGTTTACGACGTGTTCGGATTCTCCTTCCAGCTTTATCTGTCAACCCGTCCAGAAAAGTATCTGGGTGACATAGCCGTGTGGAACCAGGCTGAGAAGGTAAACTGTGGTGTGCATCGTGATTACACATTGAAATAAATAAAAAAGAGTGAACTGATCAAATTTTTGTCTTCTTTGCTGCGATGAATTTAGATAATTAATTTCTCCTTCTGAGATTTGGTTCACTGTCACCTATGTGATCATCTAATAGTATCACATCTGTGAGTCTTGTCAAATTCCTTGAATTTCTGTAGGCGGTGTTTTCAGCAAGTCATTACTCATATGTTTTATTTGGATTCCAAATGTACAGTTTTGTTATATAATTTTATATTAAGCCAGTCGTACTCCTGCTTGTTGCATTTACTAATAATCTTTGCAACGCATGCTTCATGTTTGACAGCAACTTGAAAACAGCCTGAATGAGTTTGGGGAGCCATGGAAACTCAACCCTGGAGACGGGGCTTTTTATGGACCCAAGGTCAGGCAGTATTTTCTCATAACCTCCCGGCAAACACAAGATCGGCTCGATTCTCAGGGTCTGCTATTCTTCTTCTACCGTTGCAGATTGACATTAAGATCAAAGACGCGATTGGACGCTACCACCAGTGTGCCACCATTCAGCTGGACTTCCAGCTGCCTATTCGCTTCAATCTGACCTTTGTGGGGTGAGTCAGCTAATCAGAATGCTGCCACTCTGCTGAGTCTGGGTGCTGTGTTGCACCAAAGCCAAGCAAACAAGACATGTATGCAAATTTGAGCTCTTCATGAGGGAATTCTAATAAACATTTAAAGAGAGGAAAAAGATGCAAATCCTCTACAGCAGCAGCTCTTTGAACTCTTAAGTATTTATAGCTTTTGAATTAATTTATTCATTCTAACTTTGTGTAATGCTAATAAGCTACTTTAAGTCAGGGTAAAATGGAGGCTTAAAACAGTTTAATCTAACTCTTCTTAAAACTTAATCAGCTTTTTGGGAGTTTAAAGAAATGAGTCAAAATGTGAAATAATTGAACTTTAATCAATAGGAGTAAGGCTTGGTAGAAACTGAAAAAGACTAAGATAGAAAATAATAAAATATTCTTCTCAATAGAGAGCAAATATAAACTAAGTATCCTAGTAGATAAAATAAAACTTTGAGGACCTTAAATGTTTTTTAAATTCATGGTTTCCAACAAATAATTATTCTGAAAAAATAAAACAATTCCAATCAGATTTAATAAAATTATAGTTATAGTTTATTGTGCATTATTTTTAAGGGGTTTCTTTTCCAATTAAACAAAGTAACATAAGAACTCCCATTGACAGACGTATAAACATATTTGAAAATAACAAAATAACACTTCAGCCATAAAACTATTCATGTTTTGAAGATTGTTAAACTCTCTCAGGTTCTTGTGGGAAAGTGTAAGAGATCTGACATTTTAAAGTCAGATTTCTGAATGTAGAATGTCAAATTGTTGTTTATATTTTCCACGTCTACTTAAATGAAAGTCACTGTAAATGAAAATAAATAAAATCTGAAACTGTCACAATCCAAGAAAAAATGTCAGAATAATCATAAAACTTACAGAAGAGTTTATGAAGCTGAATATGCACATTATAATCACAGTAAAAATGTTATTCACACTTTTTTCTTTTCCTCTTTCCACCTCACTTTCTTTTGTTTTTCTGTGATAACAGAAAGGATGGGGATGACAAAGCGCGGCCAGTCATCATCCATCGTGCCATCTTGGGCTCAGTGGAAAGGATGATTGCCATTCTCACAGAGAACTATGCAGGAAAATGGTGAGCTGAATCCCTGTTGCTCAAGCCCTTAAATCACAATCCATAACGTCAAATGCATATGCGTGATGAATTAGATGTTTTCCTCTTATTGTGGGTGTTTTTATGTTCCAGTCTAATTGTACGCTTGCTTTTAATTATATGCCTTTGTGTTGGACAGCAGCACAATTCTCTCACTCTCATCATTCCCACTACAGTGATTTCAGCCTTTTAACTTTCGGTTTTTGAGGAGGTTGGGTTGACTGACATGCTTGCTAGCTTCACGCTACATGAGGATCATCACAACCCATCTGTGTCTCTTCAACAGGCCTTTGTGGCTCTCTCCACGACAGGTGATGTTGGTGCCCGTCAACCCCTCCTGTGAGGATTACGCCAACAAGGTGTGTGTTCTATTTCCCAAAATAGACACTGCTGTGTCACTGAAAGGTGTCATAGGTTTGTACAGCATGCTGCTGATTACATTAAGTGGTATTTTTCTCTGTCAGGTGTGCAAGCAGTTCACAGAAGCCGGTTTCATGGCAGACGCTGATCTGGACTCTGGCTGCCTCCTGAACAAGAAAATCCGAAACGCTCAGTTGGCTCAATATAATTTCATCCTGGGTGAGAAAATGAGATGCCAAATTTAATTTATTAGTGAAGAGGATGCGAGCTGCTGTAAGGTGTAACAAATCTAATCAGTTTTATATTTCAATTTCATACTTATAGAACAGCAGTTCTCTAACTTGATTAGTTGGGAAGAACTTACAATATTTTTATAGATTTAGATTTTCAGTGAGAGTACAGTATGGGCAGCCAAATAATTTATGGTAACTTCAGGTGAATTTAAATTGGTTTATGCTACATTTTAATCCAAGCAGAAGATGAAATCTCACTTTTAACATCTGACAATCCCATCCTTCCAATGTGATCACTCTTTCAAAAGATACGTAGAAAAATGAAAAATATACAATCTGTAGTTAAACTGATAAGACCTTTTACGTTTGTTTTAGGGCTGAAGCGATTAATCGGATAAATTGTGATGAATTGAGAATTGCAATAACCGTCAACTAATTTGCTAATTGATTAATCGTTAACTGGAGTATACAGATTCAGAACAAATTAATCGGAGCAGTAATTAAGCCACAATTGTATAAATAGATCTACATTTTGCATTTAAAATTTAAAAAATAATTTTTCTCCTATTAAGCACTTTTTGCTATAAATTCATTGATTGGGTAATTCAAAAAATCAACAGGTTAGCCCTACGCTTTACTGATGTAAAGAAAAAAAGGGCTTTTCACATGTTGATGTTAGAAGTTATTTGTATCTGCAGATGCCTCCTTTGATCAAGCATACATTATAGCAAAGCTTTGTTGTTGCATTTTAAGCAATAAAATATTTTCTTATTTAAAGAATGAATTGAATTGTTTATTTGCATCTTTTAATGTATTTCTAGTTTTGCGTAAAAAGAGGCTCATATAAAAAATCTGCAGAATGTTTCAATTTTTTTATCCGACTAAACATCAGAATAATTGATAGATTATTCAACAACTAAAATAATCATTAGTTGCTTGCAGCCCTAGTTTTTTTCACTGCACAGCTGTTTAGAAGAGAACCATGAGATGTTGAGTGAGTCAAAATAAACTTCCCTAATTACAGTCACAGTTCAAGCCGAATGGTTGCTCAAGCTGGCCAACCACCCACAGTTGTTGAAGCCACCGATACAAAGCCGGGACTGTGTTAGGGTAGCTGTGCTCGTGGTGTCATGTCAAGCTGTTGTTGTCTCGTGTCTTGGCAGTTGTCGGGGAGAAAGAGAAGATGACTAACAGCGTAAATGTGCGCACAAGAGACAACAAGGTCCACGGAGAACTGCCGGTGTCTGAGGTGATGGCTCGCTTGACCCTGCTTAAACAGTCCCGCTGTCGAAATGCAGAAGAAGAATTTTGATGAAGATGGACAAAGCAAAGCAAATTTTGTCCTTAAGTTACCTCATGCACAGCAGTTGAGTTAGAGGAGCTGTGAATAGGCAGATGATGGCATGTGTGTAGATGGATTTTGTAAAGTCAGAAATGTGAAGTGTACACAAATGGATCGTAATATTGTGTAAGTGCATTTTAATGAACGGGGCTGTAGAAAAAAAGTAAATGTCCATGTGACTGTCAGTGAGCTCTGGAGGGGAAAATCTGTTTTTTGGGTTTGAATACCAAATCATTTCCTGGCAGTCTAAATCAATTAGAAAGAAACTGAACTGATAACTGAGAATGTGAGATCGCTTTGATCATTGACACCTATTCTCATAAAGATCTGCCCTCATGGGGAGAAAAAAGACCTGAAATAAAAGGGAAAAAATCTGCAAAATGTGTTGTCTCTTCACTTTTCATTCACGTTTTACTGTTTCTCAATCAGTCTTCCAGGCATTTTCTATATTATTTGGCAGTATTTGTTAATATTATTCTGTGTGATGTTAAAAACCATAATTGCATTACATGTTATTGTGTAAGGTCAGGAACATACCAGTGTCAGATTGTAAAATATATTTCTCTTTTAGTTGTTACGCATGATTGTGCTACCGTCTAAATAAAAGGAGCCCAATAGTGAGATTTACCATTTAATTGCATAAATGTAATAGTATTTTGTTTTCTTTTTTAATAATGTAAAGATTTGAACATTTCGTTTTTGCTCTACAATTGACCCCGTCATCTGATTGGTTAACCTATTCACACAAATCACTTTTTTTTCTGTGGCAGCTTCTCATCCCGCCCACCGAGTTTAATGTTTAAGTGAAGGCAGACAAAATTAGCTGAAAATTAAAACCTGACCTAAAATACTTACATAATCATAATTTTCACTGCACAGCCCTTTTTGAGCATGATATCTCAACTGAAACAAAAAAAATATATATATCTGTATTTTCTCTGTTTTTGTGTTCTTCTTTTTTTGTGCACTTCTTGCTGTTGTGTACTATTTTATTTTACATATGTATCATGTTCAAATAAAATCTAATCTAAATCTAAATCTAATCTAATCTAATCTAATAATCATGCTTAAGCTGCGATAATTAAATTGAAATGAAATATTTTCGTTTTTGTTTTACATTTAATGTCTGTATTTCCAGCTTATTTAAATGATTAAGATGGTTATTCACGCATTCATACACTATTATTGAGAAAGATGCCTTCAGAGTCAAGAGAACGTAAAAGGAACGCCCCCTAAAACATGCTGCGTTCAAGTAACATCCCGAATTTAATTTATTAAAGTATTTTTTATCTCTTATATTTATTATCCTTTTTATTTCTATTAACTAAGAAATTACACTCAGCAGTGTAGTTATACATTTACGTGCAGTCCGTGCGTGTAAACACAAGTAAGAGGAGAGAAAAAAAATTGCTTGTTTGCATCTAGATTAGTGCTTTGTTCACTGAATAAATCTATTACTTGGTATCATTTATATAAACAAAACGGTAGAGACAAAAGGCGATAATTTATAATCGGATACAACATGCCGTCTATGTTCGTGGTTCCTACACTCCGTGAATGCAACTGCTGCTTCTTGTTCCGCAGCAACAATGGCTACTAGCTGTCACATATGGAGACCAGACCGAGGACGGAGCTGCAAACACTATGGAATATTTGTCATCTTGTTTATGGATTTGGTTTTACAGTGCGTAAATGGTATGTTTACAAATACAGCTATATTTATTCAAGAAGAAGGCTTTAGCTTTTAGTTTTGTACCCAAAGCTACTAACACCGAGCTAGCATAGCAAGCTAGCCCCTGTTCCTAGCTGCTTCTGAATGAAAACAATTCTGACTGAGATTTTCTGATTGAACCTTTATATTAATGTAATTAGAACTAAACAGTGGCTGTAACTACTGATTTAGAAGAAGTTACTATACTCTGTTGTCGTCTCGGTAAAGTAACAAACTACTATGCTATGTTTGCCCTGTAAGCAAGATTTTTTTTAACTAAATATGATCGCTTTTTAGGATACCTGAGTTCTCCTCATATTGACCAGGAACCTCCTTACACAAGAGACGCCCAGCATGGAACTATCATCACCAGCCCGGTGATCCCAGCTGTAGCCTCTGGTAAATTCAAATGATATTAAATCTTCATGAGGAATATATCTTTATTTTTTTAGCACACAGTCACATTGGTATATTTTAGACAGCTGTTAATATCTTGTATCTCTGAATTGATAGACAGCTCTTTGCAGGGTTCCTTTCCAGTCTTAAAGTTTGGAAATGTATAGATTTCTCCAAATATGGATACCTCTGTTTAAAAAGATAAATAAAGCACGGGAAAGTATTAGACTATTCAGCCTTTGTTCTTGTTAACGTGTATAAATGTATCTAAAAGATAGAAATTACTATTTCATACAGCAAAATTTCTTAAACCACAGATGAGCGAACACTCATTCAACAATACAAAAGGCAGTTTCTTAAATCAGGTTTTTTCAAATATGTCACGTTTAAACACCACACAGCATTGAGGTTCATATTTTTTTAAATAATTTTCACAAAAGTAAAGGTGTGAAATATCATAGAATCTCAGGTAAATAGCCCTCATTTGTATAGTTGTAGCATTTTATACTAAAATCAGTCATACATCACACATTGATGTTGGTAAGCTACATTGTAGCCATAGATTCCCTTTGACCACTACTGGCAGGCAAGACAGGTGAAGTGGTGTAGCATAGGTTTAAACGGGCAACCCGCTAGTTATAGGATGAATCACACCCGTCTTACCATGTGTAGTGGAACATAATCTAGTCCAAACTTAAATGGGCTAATTTAAAGAAAAGTCACATATTAAGTACAGGTGAACTTCACACACACAAAAAGAAATGGAATCACTCTTTAACACCCTGCTGATTCAAAGACCAGCATACAGATAATGAAAACCAATGAATTACAAGTAAATATATATATAAAAAAAAAATCATTCTAGAAACAGAAAAGATGTTGTAAAGCTGTCTTTATTGAGTACGTTGTATTACATTTTTAAGAGTTGTGTGTTCAAAGGTCAAAACATTCGCATAGCTGTTTTTACAAATTACTATAAAATTTGATAATGATTGGAATTCTATCTTATATTTTATGTAATTTATCAAATGCTGTTTGTCAGATATCAAACCCAGCTGCAGCAACCATTTAAAAGATTATTTTTTCAAAGTGTTGGCAATGCCAGGTGGCAAAATCACAAGTTGGGTGATGAGCACAAGAATGACAGCCATGCAGTTATCAAAAGTAACATACCTACAGGTGAATATCAATAAATTAGATCAGAAATTAAAAATTTGTAACAGTACTTCACTAGATTTTTAGATGTTTGATTTTCCAAAAGCTTGCCTGCTTTTTCTAGTGCAGACTTTTTAATAGAGAATTGTTTACAGTTTAATATATTAATAACTACAGAACCACATTGCATCACTGTTTTTTAACAGTCAACCTACTTTACTTAGCCCAGGCAATCATTTTTTTGTCAACTCTATTAAAGTGTTTTATTTTCAATCCAAATTCAATGTCAGATGTTGTGCAGTTCCTCCAACAGATGAGGACAGCTACACTTCTAAATGTCCAAGTAAAGGTTTGTGTGATCGCCTGCCAGCCAGTTGCGTTCAGTGCATTTACCAACACAACTGCACTTACGGGAAACTGGCATCTTTCACATGTAAACCCAAGAAAGGCGTTCACTGCATAGTGAGTAGCAGCTTCTGTACGAGTCTGATTTACACTAAAGTCTGGTTAGAGTCACTCTGAAGGAATGTTTTTTATTATATTTCCAGGGAAAGTCAGGAGAGCAGCAGAGTAACTTCACTCTCTCCATCACCTGTCAGTTCTGCTGGCAGCTGGACCCATCTGAGTACCTCTGCTCAAACTCCACCAACTGTATGACGGTGTCCTGTCCCCGCAAGCGCTACAACGCCACCTGTGACGTCTTAGACCATGTGCATTGTTTAGGTATGACAACAGATGTTTATAGGATGACTATGCTCGCAGTTTTCTGTGAATTGTGTATTCTTCATCCGCTTTGAACTTTGAAGGACGATTTCTTTTCCCATAAAAAGGTATGGGCAGTTTAAGCTTTTTTTTGTTGTTTGTTTTTTAAGTTACTTTATTTCCTTTTAATGGAGCTCTGACTCATGCAGAACTTTGCATTGTCTACTTCCGTTACATAAACACAGTAATGAATGGTGTGGGATAACTTATTTTTTTCCTGTCTCCATCCAAAAGCTGGCTTAAATTGATATAAATGAATTAGTTTTGCATGCAGGTAGATGGCAGTGTGTATAAGATTTACACAAAACCACTTGGTGTATTTTGCTTTTAGTGCCTTATGCACATCTAAAGACAAAGCGTATGTGGGCTATTTTAAATGACTGAATGCAGCAGCCGATGCTGTATTCAGTTTGTAAAGGATGTTCATTTTTCTCTCCCTCTGACTGAAAAGGAGCTACTGTTGGCAAACAAAGATTTGAAACAGCTCTCAGAAAAACTGGTATGCAAATTTAGATGTGAAATTCATTGTTCATGGCAGCTTTTTGATTGCTCTGTCGAGACATAATATGCTTCAAAAAGACAGACTGATTGCCGTGTGATGCTTTTGTTGGATGCAAAATGCTTTTTTTTCCCCTCTAGGTAGGAAAAGGAGCAATAATCTGTACCTGGAGATTCTATGATGAGATATTCACAATTTCTTTTTATTTTTCACTTCAATTTAGCACAAATTTTGTCTTATTTTACCTTCAACTGAGTGGTTTGTAATTTAGAGGTCCTTTACCAAGCTCATGCATTAGCAGTTTTTATTTTTAGCTCTTTATATTTTTTGCCTGATTAAAACTGAATGTTTCCAACAAAGAGAGAAATTGAGCGTCTTCTGCTTTCTACCAATGCTATCTAGAAATAGCATAACCACTCAGAGAAAGGAGACAGGTCTTAGTGCTGTCAATCAACTTTCTGTGTGACGCTGCTCATGCTCCCCTTTTTCGCCTCCCCTTTCTCTTTGCTACTCTGCACCTTGTTAGCATGACCACCCATGATGGTGGATAAACGGTTTTCCTGTAACGACCATTAGCACATTTAGCAGCAAGTACATTATGTTGATTGACAGCGCTAAGACACTCCTCCTGGGTCTGATTGGTTGTTTTTGGTCGAGATGACTTGGGAGTGGTGCATTTGGCAATATTACTTCAGGCAGGAAGTGAAGGAGATTGATCATCTCACAGATTATTTGACTCATGACAAACTGTCACAACATGACAGTTTTAACAAATATGTAAAAAACATCTTTTTTCTAAGTTCCATACTACATTTTTAATACCTTTGCTCTACTTTGAGTTGACCTTCCAAATAAAATCACAATAAAACTTTGAAGTTTGTGGTTGTATTGTGACAAAGGATGGAGTAGTCTGAATACATTGGGTGTATTTTGTCTGTATAGAAAGTGACTTTCATCTGTTAGTCTGGCAAAGCTAACTGAGTACAAAGCATCTTTTATATTTTTAATTATTTAAATGAGAAAAATCTCTCTTGAAAGTTAATGTTTAATATTAAAGTGACTATTGAATGTAATTTTCTTCTTTAGGCAACAGGCGGTTTCAGAAGCGTTTGTTCTGTAACTGGACTGGGGGCTACAAATGGTCAACAGCACTCGCACTCAGGTAACCCCGTTTAGCCAGTTTTCAGCATTTTTTTCTCTTCAGTCAGTTTGAGTCAGGATGTGTGCTCTCAAATTATCATCCTGTGAATCTGTGCCTCTGCTCTTTCTTGCTGCAGCATCACTCTCGGCGGTTTTGGGGCAGACAGGTTTTATCTGGGCCAGTGGAGAGAGGGTCTGGGCAAACTATTCAGCTTTGGAGGCCTGGGTATTTGGACGCTGATAGATGTTCTTCTGATTGGGGTCGGCTATGTGGGACCTGCCGACGGCTCCCTCTACATCTGAAGCAGCGCTCCCCTAGGGAAAGTTGCTGTCTGCAACCTCTTCCGCCTCACACTAGTTTGCTCGCAAAAGATCGAAGATCTGAGATGCCGTGTTCTTAGCACGTTTGCCTGTCCAGCACATCGACACGTCCTCATCCCATCTGCTAAGGAGCAGGAAGTGTTTTCCCAGTCAAGCCAGCGATGATTCTGCCTACGGAACCAACATGCTCAGTTCCAATCGCTCTGCGTCCGAGTCCTGTTGAGATTGGGCAGATGGGGCTGCGCAGGAGGACGAAGAGCCGCCGTTTATGTGCATCCAGTTGGTTTGACTTAGCCGGCAGTTACACTCCAGCATGCTCATCTTTGGCTTCCTGTGGAGCGCTTCTTTCACAGACATCCTGTCACCTTACACCACTCATTGCTCCTACTTTATTGCAAGGTAGATGCATCAATGTGGGTCAAATGGTTGCCATGGCTGCAGTGCTTTATATGGTTACGTCACTCACAGAAGACTGGTTGAAGGTAATATGTATGTTCTTAAAGCATGAATATGCTGGGATGGAGTACTGTAATGTGATATTTTTTGCTGAAAACAGCCTAAAAAAATCATTTTAAGTTATTTTGCATTGATTTCTTTTTTTTCCCCTCTGAAGTAAGGCAACTGTAACGACATTGACCTGGGGGTTACATAATTATTAATTATTATAGATTTTAACTATCATACAGTCTTTTGAAATTTTGTTTCAGATAGAAAAAGAGAAAAGATATGCAGCACCCTTCACTTGCTTCAGCTGTATAATCCTGTTTTGTGAACGCAACAATATTACAGCAACATATGTTGGTTCATGATAAATAACCGAAACACTTCAGAGATGTGTTGTAGTTGCAAACTGCAGCAAATTTTGTGGTTTTCCTGTAGAGATATTTGAGATTTTCTCTCCATTCTACTGGCAATCTTTGTTAAACACTATTAACTGTAAAAAATTTTGTTTTTGTTTCTGTTTGCGACCAACAGCATTATGTTCTTGTATGTTTCATTGAATGTTTTTCTCTGCTGTGACTGTAAATGATGTTTTCTTTGTAAGTTATGTAAATAAAATCCTATTATACTCTACGTTGGCAGTGTTTTGTCATATTTTTACAAATTTGTGTTGGCTATTCTGTTCAGGTGAATAATAAGTCAATAGATTTTGAGGAAAAACAAAACGGTAAGCTTGCTGAAGAGTACACACTGAAGCTAATTTATTCCAGTCAACATGTGAAAGTCACAGGTTCATTACATGGTGGTATATTTCTGTTTGTTTTAATTGACATGATCTACAACTACTGAAAACCAAAACTTGTTTTTCAGAAAAACAACATGGTGTAATATTTTAAGAAAAAAGTAAACTCTTTTGAAAGACTGCTGAGTTGACTGTTTTCCAGCAGACTGTTGATGTCCCAAAAGTAGGAAAGTCTCAAGACATTGGTAAAGAAGCTGATTGTTATAGATAAATTTGTATTATGTCCAAGCACATTGATGGATAATTCAGCTGAAGAAAAAATATGCTGTAAAAATGGTGCAAAAGTTTTTCAAGAGGTCCTAAAAGAGATTTTTAAGATCAAAAAGTCAGCACAGAATGCTAACAATATCAAACCAACACTTAGTCAGGTTGCATAAATTGTTTTATTATGCAGCCTGACATGTAGCTAGTCCAGTGACTCATACCCCATAAATTCGCTCTGCGGTTTAGGTTTTCTGGACAATAAATTGCAGTGAAATCAAGGTCATTGAATCAGGTGTTGGTACTTTGTTTGGGTCGTGTGGGCAGGTGTTAAGTCCCACCTGAAAAGGAAATCATCTCCACAGTGATTGCCAGCAGAGGTATGAACAAAGTGAGATGAAAACTTTGTTAGTCTGGTCTGATCTTCCTCCAGACTCTTGGAGTTTGATTTCTAAATAAAATGCAAAACTTGTGTGACTCCAACCACAGTCCACACTAAGAATCCCCACCAAGCTCTGAAAAGGCGTTCCCTTTGGTTAACCTTGATTCTGTTTCAGTACCACTTTTTTCCTTTCACTCAAACTTCCACTAATATGTTTGCATACAGGAACCCTATTGAGCAATAACATTTTGTGATTTAGCCTCTCTGTGGAGGCAGTTGACTGTCTGCGGGACAGCTGTCAAGTCAGCTCTTCTCTGCTATGGTGTAGGATATAACGTCACATTTATGTATCAAAATTGCCTTTGTCATTTGTCCTATATTTTCAAAATTTTCTGTGGGTAATGAATCTGTGCAATAGACAAGTTTCACTTTTGAGTAGCTGAAATAAATTAACATTTCAATTATTTAGACCTGAGCAGAAGTGTAAATGGTCTCCAAGTTTAAGCAGTACTCCAGTCTGTACTAGGAAATCAGAGTTTATTCATGAGGTGAGGTAATTTTTCATAAATTGTTGCCCTTTTTCTTTCACTTTTCAAGCAGCTGTTGGTGCTGCAGCCCTTTGATTCACTCATGCGTAACAGAAGGAGGGGATCAGAAGTGCAACATGATGACAGAGCAGCATTTCCTTCTTGATTTCTTCCTTTTCTAACAACCTAATCAATGCACTAAATTACTACAGACCTCAGGAAATATGTACATCAGTGCAGCTGGTTTTGCAGAGAATCAGTTCTGTTGGGTTTTTACTTTTGCTCTGGATTTACGTCACTGATTTTTAAAATCCTTTTTTTTCTGGTAACTTCTTGTATTTGTGTCGACTTTTTCAGTTGGTTGCTCTGCTTTGAGGCTGGAAAGTGTCTCCTCCCTAATTCTAGTTCCTCAACTCTGACACCGCCCCCCCCACACAGCCTGTACTGCTTCCACCCGCAGACTGATGCAAGTACATTGCAAATTATCTGGGGTAAGGCGATTACTGCTCTGGAAATAGGCATGAATCTTTTTTTTTTATTTTTTGGTTCTACTTGCTTTTTAAATCTCACCAAAAATGTGTCTGCTCTGATTATTATTGAAATTGCATTAAAAAAATATATGCACAAAACCATGTTAATATAGTTGTGAAAAACAGTAATAATGTGATGACATAAACCTGAACACTGAAAAGAAAAAGCTATTATTTTTCTTTTGATATGATCTAATCACCTCATCTTACCAATTATGTCTGAAAATGAAATCCAGTCCAGACTAAATAAGTCATACAGCACAAATACTATTTTTCTGTTTAAACTTAATGATCAGATCTTGTTGCCCAATTAGAAATAATAGCCAAAGCAGGATTTCAGTATCGTCTCTCTTTGATGACATTTACAGTTGCACCTTTTATGAAAATCTTTAAAGGTAATTATATCAAATTTCCTCCTCTGAACCATTATTTGAATCTTCTGCACTCTTCCCACAGTTATTTTCTCTATTAGTCTTGGGTAGCTATTAAAAAAAAAAAAGGAAGGAAAAAAAGGCCAACACTCTCACGACTTCCCAATTTTGAATTGCTAATAACGCCAAGAGAACAAAAGTTTATTCATCTTTCTCTTACGCCCACTTAGTCTCACCACGCCTGTGAGTTTTGGAGCAGGGACCCTGACCCTCAGCATCCAATTCAAGCTCACAGATTGCAGCTTTTCTCCCTCCTGCTGGAGCTAATAAACCTAACACACAGGAGTGGATAAACACTAAGCTGCCACCACATGAATTTAAAAGTCAGAACTGTGCACTTCCTTTCTCCCACTTTTGGGGTGGTTGCTAAGGAGAATTTGATACCACCTAAGGACATGGAACAAATTACAGTGCGCAGAGAAGCAATACTAAAAGTACACACCACCCTTTTATCTTTGCATTTGGTTTGCAACACAAGGCTAAACAAAGAAATAATTAAATTCACACTAATCAGAGAGGACTAATTGGTGCAAAACTGAAAACAAAGACCTGCAATTTTATTTAAACTGACTATCAATATGAAACAATTGCCTACTCAGTTTTTACCTTGATTTTATTACATCCAAATCCCTTTGAGCAGCTGTATTTTAATAAAGGCATGATAAACTAATCATATTCACACACCTATATGCAAATGCGACCAGCTACATTGTCCATGAAAAAGAGGAACATTCTGGGTTAAAATAAATAAACCTTAGGAGCTATTCAGAGCATTCTGAGCACCCAGAGATTACACTAAGTGCCTCTCTGCAGTCGGACTTGAAAGAGAAAAGTTCAACATAAATGCAGCTAGCTACAAATACAAAAGAAAAAACCTGCTGTAGTCAGGGTAAAAAAACCCCAACAGCAACCCAATTTAGACTCATCTTCACAACAATAGTTCAATACAATACAGATCTCAATTCAACTGAAAAGCTGGGCTATGGCCTGAAAACTGCAGCTCACTAAATATGAAGGCCAGATCACACATGTAGACTGAAAGGTAAATATAACAAGATTAAGTAGATAAAAATGAGACCAATATATATAAATTCAAAACATGTTCCACTTCTAATGTAACATTACTTAGGAGCATATTTTCATTTTATTACAGCACTCACATGGCACATCTAACTTAGCAAAATTCACTCGCACTGCTAAAACACTCCACACTTTAAGGACATGTTCTGTTCAAAGAGCCCTCTTCAGCTGAGGCTAAAGATTTTTATTCTGATTGAAGTCTAGACTCTGGCAGGGGCATTCTATAACTTTTATATTCTTTTGGTAATATTTTTATGTGAATGTACGTTTCAGGTCAGTGGTTTTCAACCTTTGCCTCAGGATCCACCTGTCTTAGTTTGTGATGTTCCCCTGCTCCAGCATACCAGAATCAAATTAATGCACTACCTCCTCAGCATGCGGCATAAGACTGGTAATCACCTATTTAAGTCAGGACTATGAGACATAGAAACTATTAAAATATTCAGGAGTCCTGAGCACCAAAATAGAGAACTACTGCTTAGCTCATTGTCATGTGCCGATATTAGCGTCTTAAACCGACAGGCTCTTCTTCAGGTTGGAAAAAGAAAAAAAACCTCAATGATGCTTTAATATGGGTATCTTCTGTGGGTTATTATGCAGCCTTTTCATATGAAAAAGTGCTTTTAAAATCATCTGTTTTACACTGACATGCCTATTGGGAGACTTCAAATTTGGTTTTGCAAAATTGAGTCAAGCTTTCATATTTTTATATGCAGCTCTTAACATTGCTCTTGGCAGCCCCCATCTAGTTTCCACATTTTCAATTTTGGAAGGATGTCCCTGTTGCACCATATTCTCTTCTTTTATTGCCTCATACTGTATATTTAATATCCATGTTATTTTGTTAGCTTCTTACCAATAAATTTTTACATAGATTTGTTTGAATGCGTTCTGGAGACAAAGGCTGTATTAAGACCACTTACCCAAAGGAAAACCTATTAAAACAGCTTCACTTAGTCAAGGGCTAAACAGAGGCACTTTAAAATAACAGGCATGTAGCAACTCTTTGTTTAGCGAGTTTTAATAGTGGTTCATTCTGAACACTGCCACAATCACATTTATAAGTGTGCACCACTATTAATATTGGTGCATATTTTCCCCCTTGAAAGATTTGCTTGTCAATGTTTTAGTTCAAATAAGTCTCAAATGAGGAAAAGGTTCTAAAATAATTAGTTTCAAAAGTAAAACCCACCAAAACCTGAAATTTTAATGGTGGTGTGTAGACTTGGAACAATGCATGTGCCAGAGCGGTACTTCAGGTTATTTCACTAGCACTCATGTTGTACATTATTTTTCACATTTCATTTTAACTCTCACATGGCAGTTTTCACAAACATTACCAAGATACCAGAAAAATACATCACAATTTGTTGCTTTGCCATTCTGCTTTAGCATCACATTTATCTCACCAATGAGAATATACTTGAAAAGATTAAGCAGTTGCATAATGATAGTTTTAAAAAGTAAAAAAAAAAAGCAAGGCAAACGGCAGTTTCAGTGATTTATTTGTACAATAGGAATTTTAGTGTACAAATACCCCAGCTCTGACGTGAAGGCAAAAGAACAGAATCCAAAAACATAAGAGCATCTATCCTTCCTGACCTGAATCTCCCTCAAAAACCCACTGTGGGTTTAGACTGGAAAAATAAAAATAAATAAAGCAGCTGCCTGCCAAGCACATGCAGGGCAAGAGGAGAACCCTACAAAGTGCCAAAGCATGCTAACCATAATGAAATAAAAATAATTAAAACTGAACTAAACCAAATGTGACATTTACCGTTTATGGCAGTGGAGCTGGTATGGCCTCAATTTAAACAGCATGTGAAAACAAAATGTATGCTCGACAAATACAGAAAAGGCATATGGTGATATATCCAAGTCCATGTGCCTATATGCCACTTAAACATCTAAATGTCATCCAAAGACAATGTTGCAAACATTTACACTGGACAAGACAGTTTACAGTGCAAAAGAAAAAAAAAGAAAAAAAAAGGTGAAATTCATTTCTCCAGCTCACCTCAAGTAGAACAAGTTTAGAGAAAAATGGAGGCAACATGGTCCCTTTCAGTGGCATCTGTAGCTTTCTCTCAAAGCCATAATTAGTTTACATTCACTTTAATTTCCATTGGTAAACCCCTAATGTTACCATGGTAACAAAAAATGTCGTATAAAAATATAACAAAGACTGAAAACTGATGCACTCAACAAAAATATATCTACACAGTCTCAAATGTAGGAGGGGGCTGAGCAGCAAGGCCAGGAACCTCACATATTGTTTCTGGGGAATGTGAAATGCGTCACAACATGCCACGTTATCAAGTCTGTGTGGCAGCAGTCTTTCCCCTCTCGGCAACAGTGACTCCATGAAAACCACGGGTTCCATCCGGACCCCTCGGTAACCTCATTACTCCTGGCGGCAGCCCATCAGCATTCTGGATTTTTCTACCCAGCATCGGGCTGCCGACTGGACTGCTCTCCTGAGATGCCACCTGCTTGCGCCGCTGAACCCATGGGCTCCCTGAAGGGGTCAGGCTACTGTCTGAGGAGTAGTCTGCCCACCGGCGCCCAGCCTCGGGGCTCAGCCTGCCATCGCCAACCAGGGGAGACTTGTGGGAGTGGGGGGATTTCCGCTGGGGGCAAGGGCTGGCTCGGGGGCTAGACCAGGGGCTGTTGCGCGGTGATATACCAGGACTTAGATGATTGTTCTGGAAGCTGATGCCAGCAGTGGTGGGACTTAGTTTATTGCAGGATTGGGACTTCCTAGCTAGCCTGGGTGATGTGGGGGTGCTTTCTGTTTCTGATGAGCTGCATGCAGAGTCATCCCCGTGGTACTGAAGCTCTCGGACTCTGCTGTTGAGAGAACGACTTTTGCGCATTCCCCCCTCCTCACGAGGTCGCTCTTTGAGTACTTTCTTCTTCGGTGGCTTGGTTCCTATGAGGACCACTTTTAACCCCAGCGAACCTGTTCCTCCATCTTCACCCCCAACAGCCTCATTGGCTTTAACAGCAGCCTCCACCTCCTCAAACTCCACAATAGCACACTCCTCATTGCCCAGCTGCGCGTACCGCCCGCTCAGCCTCTTGAGATCCGCAGGCAGGTCCTTCCCTGGCTTTAGGACTCTGACTGAGGCGATGGCACCGTATGTCCCAAATGCTTTGAGTAGCAGTTTCATCAGCTGTTCCTGCTGGGTTGCTCCTCCCTCATTGCTTCCATTATCCTTAGTGAGAGCAGCCAGTTCAGGCCACTTCTGCAGATCGCTCAGCAGTAGCATGCGGCTGGGCAACGACTCACTGGCAAAGACTGGCACCGCAGATTTGCGGCGCACCTTACGACCCTCATCATTCAGCTCAAGGATCTTTGAGTGCTTTAGTGCATAGGCGGTTGTTCTCCAGTCACGAGTCAAGTGTTTCACCTGGAATGACAAAGTTTATTTCAGCAAGACCAGAGTCTCAGAGAACCCACTGAGTTTTAAAACTGGTCCAATCACATAAACCAAGATTTAGTGCAAAACTAAAATTTTCCAGAAGTACCTGAATTATGAAGTTAACAGCTCAGACTTGCTCATTTTTATAGCTTAGACACTGTTGACCTTTAATTCCTGTTTAGTCCAAATTACCCATGTTTAGCCTGGTTAAATATTCTGGTATAAACAGATGGAAACAATTACAAGCCAACAAATATGCATGAGTCTAAAGTAGCACCTGCTGTTGTGAATCAATGTGAGAACATCATTACCAAAAACAGCTAGTCATGCTGACACTAGAAACATCCAGTCCCACAGTAAGCCTCTATGTCACAGGGAATTACAATCAAATGCTTTTGTTAAATGTTGTAAATATAAATTGTGGTTGGATGTTTTATACTACCCATTAGAAGCTTGAGATCAAAAAGAACATTAGGATAAAATGCGTACAAATTGCCTGCAGTGAGGTACTTGGCATGTTTAAGGTACACAGTAATTCAGGTCATTATAGCCTTATTAATCTACCTTAGTTTGCCTATTCAAATGATTTTCTGCTGTGTTTTCGCATAGCAGACTTGCAGTCACGGTTACCTTTTTGAACGAGGTGAGCAACTTGACGCTAACAAACCCAAGTTTATTGCGTCTGACATGCTTGAGCAGGAAGGCGTCGTGCTCCAGGTTCTCATCAGACAGGTAAAATTCAATCTGAGCGACCAGCTTTTGGATGAGCTCCGTATCTGGAGGCTGCCAGCTCTCCTCCTCCAACTCCCCTCCACTGGTGCCGGCACCACTGTGTGTGGGAAGAGAACATGGATCACAGTCAGGAGAGACTTGCTGAGTGCTGTGAAATCTAAGTGTTTCATGTTTTAGACTAAGCACCAACATTAAAACTGTTGCACATTTTTTCTTACTTTCTTTAAACTTATAAGCTGCAGGCTTAAATGGCTGGCAGAGATGCAGCCTATTCCTGACATTTCTCTACAAATCACCAATGACTCCCTGCTTCCCCCTCCTACTTTCAGATTTTTCTTTACAAGCTGGGTCTCAGCACCAGATCTCATGTCCAACCAAGCCTTGAAACTGCCAAGGGCTCTCCATCTGAAGGGCGCAGAGTCACAGACTCTCCCTCCCACAAAGAATATGGTGGCTCACCACATCAGCCTCACAATTAAAAAAGCCACATAAACATCCTTCATTTTGTTACCCATTAAAATAGCTGTTTAATTTCTAACTTTAAAGAAACTTGGTGCCAACCCTCAACTAAAGTCATCCAAGTCTACCTTTAGTGTGTTTAACCGATTTAGTCTCAATATTCTTCAATTCCTCATTCATACAGACTCATGATATTCTCACAAGGAGATTTGAATGTGTTTTTTTTTTTGGCTTTTCATATATCCGCTTTGAATCATACAAATTAAATTGTTATTAGTATGTACTGTTAAATCAATTCAGACCTCAATATTTAGTCATACAAATCAAGAAAATTACTGGACAACCTTGAGTATCCTCTTTATGAGACCATCGTACAGAGAGTCTTGTGTCAGAGGCTTCGTCAAGACCTCTGTATTATTGACTGCTACAAGAGGTCCTTCCTACCCACAGTCTACATCAATTCTGAATAAAATTACAACACTTAATTCCCTTTGGCATCAATTGAGTATTTTTAAATTTAATTTTAATTGTGCTTCCCCGGTTCCATCCTTCATATGGTTTGTGGTCAATTTTCTTCCCCTGTCACATTTAAGAAAATGTTGGACAATTAATTTGTGTGCCGTCAACACCTGGCTCTACAGA
The DNA here is from genome assembly GCA_903066815.1 of Brachyrhaphis roseni. NCBI lineage: Eukaryota > Metazoa > Chordata > Actinopteri > Cyprinodontiformes > Poeciliidae > Brachyrhaphis > Brachyrhaphis roseni. The sequence continues at coordinate 12,513 of CAEFZY010033552.1, read as the reverse complement.
ATCTTTTTCCTCTCTCCCACTTTCTCTTGAATTGTAAGCACAAAGCCCTGCCGACTTTCTTAAGAGCAACAAGCCAGAAGTTCTAATAGAAACTTGATCCGTTTTTGGAAAGTTCTGACAAGTGTGTTAGGTGCCAGTTTTGATAGGACCTTGAATATTTAAAAAAAATAAATAAATAATATCTTGTCAATATTCTTTTGCATCTACGGTCACATTTGATTGACTATTGTAATTCAATCCTCTGAATGCCCTTGCACCTACATATCTCAGGTCTTATGGAAACCACTCCACAAATGCTGAGATTCTGAATTTATCTTGCTGCCCTACCTGCTGGCCTCAATTCTCCTGTAAACAACCAGAACCAGTTCATAACATCTGATGTATGTGGTGTTCCTTAAGGCTTCACTTTTATCCAATACCTATATGCTCACTCTAGTTCAAATCATATTGTTTTGCAACATTTCTTATCTCGCATATGGTGATGACGACTTCCTGTTACATCGCGGGCCCTAAGAGTTAAGAGTGTGTCTAAAATATAAAAGTCAGTGGCTGGGCAATAGTTTCCTCAATCTTAATGCAAACACACAAGTTATTGTTTTGGTCACAAAAACGAAAGATTATAAAAACAAATCAGGAAGGTCAAAGTTAAATTGATGATGCCTCCGAGAAACCTGTGTGTAGTTAAGGTGCATGTGCCTGAACATATTGTTCCTTTTTGGATATGAACCATGCAAACCCCTCAGGTCTTCACAGACCTAGAAAGAGAACACGACAAGGCGAGGTGTTCAGTTTCTGTGCTGATCAGCTTTGAAACAAGCTTCCTGAAAACCAGGGATGTGCAGAAACTGCTCCTTTAAATGAAAAACATTTACTCCAGCTTTTCCACAAAGGCCACACTCCATTTACCATGTCTAATTTGTTTGAGAACAAAACGTTCCAATTACTTTATGAAATGTTATTCCTTCAATGTTGTCTTAATTTTCTTTGTGTTCCTTCTTCCTGCAAAACAACTATAATTGGTCCTACACAGTTCAACTAGACTTGTCAATATCATCATTAGTGTCACCAAGCAGCTGAGTCTCTCATGGTACCAAACCCACCAACACCTGGCTCAGGCTGTGAAGCAGAGCAGTCAGGTAGTTTTGCAGACTGGAGTGAGGGGCTGAATGAAATTTGTGTATGACTCATCACCTCCTCCCTCCCTCACACACACACACACACCCACACCCACACACACCCACCCTCAGTCAGCTTGCCAGCAGGCTGACCACGCAGCTAGTAGGGGCCCCACATCCACAAGACTTCGGACGCATACGCCCTCGAACATTTAGAAGTCACGCACAAGATTTAGATGCGAATTACACTCTTGATTCTGATAAAACTGAAATAAGGACTCTGAAGGAATGCTGTAGTAATCAGCGTATCTATACGATACAGGGTCTGCCTTATTGTAAGGCCTTATTGTAAGGCAGACCTTACAATAAGGAGCAACTTGCGAGTAAAAAACAAACGCCTGAACTGAAGCGCGACCCATTTTCACCTTTGGCCTTTCCACCACTGACTGACTCACTCACTGTTTGCGCATGCAGGATGGGGACCTTATAGACCAGAGGATAAAAATAGCAAGCCATGACGCAGGGGAATTAGATTAAAGGAAGGTTGCTGTCCTCAGCCAGACTCAGGTGTTTGTTTAACAGCCTCGAAAACACTTCCCCACCCGGCGAAAGCAATATCCATCAAGTGAGGTTGAGGATACACACTCACCCTGCCGGAGTCTACCTATTGTCTCAGCGTTATGCTGTTTGGCGTGTTTTGCCATCACACCTGTCGGAATGTCGGTTTCTTTTGTTCAGCATCTTTTTATACTCTTTACAAGACATAGAGGAGTGCTAGATCATGTGCTGTCACTCCACCGACTGGTCAGTTCTCAATGAATATGTGAAAAGCTTAAATTTCACCTCCAACTAGAATGGGTAGAGTTTTTTGGGGAACTTTACAAGTTTAGATTAAATTTTATACAATCACACGAGTCAACAGAGCAGCCAATAAAGTCGGAAAAAAGTCCTACCTTGATTTGTCATGTCTCCCCAGCTCGTCCTCGCTGCAGCTGCCTCGGAGGCATTCAACATTATCGGGGCGCTCTTCCTCCGGCTCCTCGTCCTCCGCTGCCTGAATCGCCACGGTGATCGTCACCGTCCCCATCTCTTGCGAGTGCTGGTCCACGGTGATTATCTCATCGACGCTCGAGTCCGAGGGCGCATCCGAGGCTCTCTCCGCCGGGTTCACGCCGGGGACCCCCACGGCCCCGCTCATGTTGCTCCACTGGGTCCAGGCGACTCCGCCGTGTCCCTCCCAGTCCTGGATGGTAGTAGCACCAGCAGCAGCGCTTGCTGCCTGGAAGCTTCTAATCTGTCTCGGCTCAAAGGCGCTGGCAGGACACGGAATGCGCAAAGCTGTTCGACGCTTCTTCGGACACCAGCGATGGCGGAGAAAGACCCAGGGGGCTCCAAAGATGCGCTCCACGGCTCGCCAGAGAGCCCCGACCCAGATCCGAGCCTTTGGAGGGCCCTGAAGAGCAGCGGGGCTTGTAGCGGCCAGCGAGACGCAGCCTGGACCAAGTGAGACCGAGGGGCTGGAGCCTCCTTCTGCTGCTGCCCTTACTTCCTCATATGTAAGAGGCTTTCTGCTTTTGAAACGAGCTCTCGGATTGGACCGCTGCAGCGCGTCTTCGCAGTCATTCCCAACCCACAAGCAAGAGCTGACACAAAGCCAAGAAGGAGGCAGGAGAAAGAGGAGGCATCGCATGAAGGCGTTCACTAAAGCGTGCATATCTCTGCTTGTCGTGTTTCACTTACACACATTAAATTTCTTTTAGACATTCGGAGTGCTTTCTGTATCTGTGAAAACACGCGTGCCCCATTCGCCTATCTCTAAGTAGGGGAGAGGGTACACGTGTTTGTGTCTAATTGGGAAAAAGCTGTGCCAAGGCCGACCCCTTGGCTAACACCGTTAATTGAATAATTGGCTTTTAGCCTCTGTCAGCGCGTGGAGAGAAGGTTGCCCAAGTGCATAGGAGCGTCAAGGAGCCAAGTTAAAGGGAGAAAGTAAGAATTAATGACAAGAGGTGGGACTAAGACGGGATTGCTCTACCCCTACAGATTTTTCATATCCCCTCTCTGACCGGAGGGTCTAACATGCTGAATATATTTTCAGGCAATTGACAGCAATTGTATTCAAGAAAGCACGGACACATTTTTGAACAAGTTGCAACTCAGTCCTGCAGCCGTCCAGGATGACATATTTAGGTCAACATTGGTCTACTTACAGTATTTAAAGTCACAGATACTAAATTATTTCAGGGCTTTTAAAAAGCACGTCTTCACATCTATTTAGTGTTTTGGTTCATAAGTTAAAAAAAACAAACACCCCTTGCAGAAGGGGTGTGGAAATTTTTTACTTCCTATCAACATAAGACGGTTAGATACACTCAAGCTTAGGTTGGTACATTTGTATCACTGTGAAATGTTAGTTGTGTTAGTCTAATGTTAGTCTGCTATTGGCAGGTAGTTGTTAAGCTATCCACTTGATAATAGGATACTCCTAAGAAACAGATGCATCATCACTTCTCCCTGATTGCTATGTAAACCAACATGACTTATTACACCCCTAAGTGTTGTGTGAACTTAGAAGTCAGCATTTTGAATGCTTGTTAAGAAAGAAAACATGATCATACAAAATTGACTCTTTTAAATCTACTTTAAATAATTTTGATCATATTTAGACTATTTTGTGGTGACACAAGAACCTATATATTTTTTTATAAGTGTCAGTGTGGCAAATGAAAACTTTTATTGTAACATTCTGTAGTTCTTAGTTTAGGAACTTATTGGGCCTCACATTCCCATTGTGTTACCTTTTTGCACTTTTATTAATTTAATTGTAGTTTTTAATCAAATTTGTCTGTGAAGTGAAAACTGGTGAAAAAAACATGTCCAAAATGAGCAAGTCACAGTTAGTGTGACTTGCATACAAAGCAAGAATGGACAATAAAGGGGAGGTCAGCACTGCTGTAGCGGCTCAGCTAGATGGGGGTCAAAAATTTAACTTTCCTAAGGGCAGTCTTCTTTCTGAAATATATCGATCAAAAATAGCAAATTATAACTATCTTTAAAAATATGTAAAAAAAAAAAAAAAAAAAAAAAGTATTTCACTTTAATAATGTTTAGTCTTGCTTGTTCTAAGCATTTTGTCTAAGCAAGATAGGAAGGAAAAAGTTGTGACACCCTACTATACTAACCAGTAGGTAGTGTTAGCCCCTTTCGGTTGAAATAACTCTAGTGAAACTCTTCTTATAGCCATCCATCAGTTTCTAACATAATTCTCAGGGAAGTCTGCCTCTTTCCTTAGTTTCAGCTGTCAGATGTTACATTAACTAATTTGTCTCAATTTGATCTGTTTGAGGGCTTTCTTGCATCTTGCATGGACAGCCAGTTTGAAGCCACCCCACTGCATCTCAGTGAGATCAAGATCAGTGCTTTAACTCATCCCAGGACTTTCCATTTCTTAATCCTCGGCCAGTCCTGAGTGAATTTGCTGTACTGTCTCACGATTTCCACAAGCGTCCTCTAATACAGATTTAATGGTGGATTTTTTTCTTTCTTCTTACGGTGAGTTGGCAAGATCCTTCTGCAGCAAAGCATCCTTAAACCATGGCTTGTTTCTCCCAAACATGTCCTCTGTTCTGGTGTCCAAATAATTCAATTTTAGACCTAGCTTTTCAAAAACCATAACTCCATGTGTCCTAGTTTGTCTACATTTTGTTTAGGACACCTTGCATTAAACTTGTGCATTCTCTTTCTCGTTCTATAGGGAGGCATTTTTACAACACCCTGATCTGTGATTACATTTTTGAAGTCTTCTTTTAGCATGTTGTAGCCTTCTTTCATGTAAACCTGCTTGGATTGCCAAAGCAGGACATATAGGCAGTTGTTTTGAATGTCCTTTACTTGTTTCTGAAAAATTAAATGTCTGATTTAAAATTATTTGGAGACCTCTTTTAATTCCCCACTAGAGTCATAAGCTGCTGTCTTCCATTTGAATATGGCTACAAGGTATCCTATTTTGTTCACATTTCTGCAATTTAAAAAGAGGATTTCTATTCTGTTTATAAACTCTAATGTTTTTTCTTAAGAATAATTAAAAATTTCTATAAAAATACACTGATGTGCACCAAACTATACAAAGACAAAATCATTTATATAGACTGGTTGAATTTCTGTGAATTTTATGCTGAATTGACATTTAATAATACATGTTTATACAATATATTGTGAAACAGAACCATTACAGCACTTAATGTGCCAAAAGAAATTATTGTAATATTAATATTATTAACAGAGATATATTTGAATTACATCCACTGTCCCTTTTTTCTAAATGTGATCAGTTTATCATCTCCTCTGGGGAAAGTTTCAAGCTACACTGGTGTCTCCTGTGTATAATTACACATTTCTTTCTACATTGATCTGGAACAGAGTACATAGACATGAACCCCTCCAGAGACCCTGTAAGATGAAGCAGGTATTGAACATTGATCGATGTATGGATTTTCTGCAGAGGTGTAGGCGTTTGCACTAATAGTTGGCACATATTGAATCTGTCTGGTGGTTTTCTATGTTCCCCGATGACTCCAACTTCCATCTGTACATTGCTGTATAAAGTATTTGCTCTCTGATAAATGTAGTTTTTGTGTTCCTGTTAAATGTTTCAAATAAATTGCACTATCAGACAAAAATATTACACATTATAACTTAGTTTAATTAATTGAAAAAAGTAGCCAAAGAAACCTGGCTCATAAAAGTAATTGCCTTGTAAATGTATTAACTGTTTTGGCCACTTTTGAGGGGAAACAACTGCTGTCAAGTGTTTGTGTTAAAGGGAAATTCGATCACAGTGTCAGAATCCCACTCCCATCAGTCTTTTTTTTTGTTTGGATTTGCATAAAAATTTGGAAGGCTTATTTTTGCACTGACACCCTTCATAACGTCTCAATCAGACTTAAATCTGGACAAAAAGGGGAAACAGAAGAAGTCTTCAGGAAGGCAAATACCTTTTACAGCACTGTTTTAGAATTACCTATAAGAATGAGATATGGGTGTCTTTGCTATCCTGGAGGGATAACCCTGTGACCCTTATCTCTGTTAAGTGGAAGACTGAATAGTACAGATTCGATTATTTACCTTTGCACTTTTCCTACATTTATTTTACCTTCTTTTTTCATTTATTTATTTTTATTCTTTATTCTATTGTGCTACTTGAGAGAGCAAAATTCCTGTTGTGTGTCACACACATGACCAATAAATCTGATGCTGAACTTTATTTCAACAGCTTGACATTGTTTCTCTCCATTATGGCTGCACAACCCCCACACCGGTGTTGTTGGCTGTTGCCAGCTCTGCATGAAGTAGCTTTGCTCCTCCCCACTGCCAAACTGGGCTCGCAGCTGGTGGGCAGCCTGAGTCATTTTCTGCGCCACATGCCATACACCGCTCCAGCCTGTGTACAATGCAACATGGTGGGAAAGAAAGTGAGAGGGATTTGGGTGTAATATAGTAACTTCCAGCAAATTTCCTTCTGGCTTTTAGGTGATTGTTGCCTAAAATTTATTATTATTATTATTATTATTATTATTATTATTATTATTAATTATTATTATTATTATTTCCTCAAACCAAGTGACAGCCTGCCAGCTTCCTTGAAGACTTTGATGTTATTTCTTAGCATGCCTTGTTTTGTTTTAATCAGTTAAATCAAAGAAACTGAAAAAGCTACTCTAAAATACGCAATACTTCATAAACTAATCAGTCTCTGAGTCAAAAATCATTCAGTCTCATAATTTATCCCTCATGATAACTGGAAAAAAGAGGCTGAAAGTGGACAACCCAGCCCATCACAGGCCTCAAAGTTTATTTGAGTTATATGCATGCATTTCTTGCAGTAGACAATGAATAGGATTTATTGTCTGCTGGCAATTATCCTAAATTGCCAGCAGGTACAAAACATTATTCTAGTAGATATAAATTCCTTGCATAGTTAGTTCAGTAGATTCCCCATTGTTGCATAGGAAATGACAAGAACAACAAAAGTACAATATAAAAAAAATGACCAGCACTCCACAAAAACAGACAAACACAACATAACGTGTGGTGCAACCAGATTTTGAAAGGCTGATCAGGCCTATCTTCTGACCCAACTGGGCAAGTTTTTTTGAGCCCCTTCTTCATTATCAAATCTCTCTCTAGCCAGTTAAGGTCTGGTTCGGTTCTAGTCAAATTGGGTGTGTCTCCATTGGCAGTATATTCCGCACTAGGGAGTGGATATGGGCAGGAACGTGGGCAGGGCGTGAGCCCACAGAGCTGTGGTTGTTTCTCTGAAATACGTATCTCAGCATATTTGTTTACTTTGAGTGGTCCTATCCAGTTGACATTGCCACAATTGATAAAAAGCTTTTTAATAAAGACACCTCATTTAGATGTACTTTTATATTTATATAATGTTGATAAGCTATCACTTCAAACATGATAACTGATCACAAGGCAGTTTTAAGGTTGTTTTCCTAAATGATAAGATTCCCTTTCAAGACTTAACTTAAAGTGACAGGAATTGATGCATTGCTTTTTACGCCATTCAGCTTTTGGAAAGTCATCACTTTCCAAAAATAACCGCTTAAGTAAATTCTTTTTGCCAAAGGTGTTTTTTGGCAAAAAAAACAAGAAAAAAGAAAGAAAACATCTCTTACCAAAGGACGATGATTTCCCATATGCAAAAATAAAAAAAATAAAATGGCATAGAATGACTTGGACCATTATTTTCAGAAGGATGAGAATATTTTTTAAACTGTTTATTCTGGCTAGGTCATTTTGAAGGGGCTTGTAGAAAACCAGTTCTAATGGGTAAAAGGTCAAATCTAAGATATTTTGAGCAGTATTCTGTAAAGAATAGTTCCCATTTACACTTTGACTCAGGTGCTAATTTATATGATTAAACCTTAGATCTTGATTCTACAATATCTTACATGAGTAATCACCTCTTAGTTTCTGAATTTATGTAAATGAGGCTTGGAGCGAACATCTCTAAAAGTGGTAGTCTGAGGTTCCCCATTCATAATGACATCAAGTTTTGTATATTCTTGCTATGTTATGGAACCTTTATGACTAACTTTTGTTCTGATTCTAACATAAGTTTAAGTCTGCTTTGGAGTGAAAAAACACTACATTGTTTACTAAAGACCTACAAAAGTGATGTAATTTAAAAAAGAAAACAACTAACAAATCTGCTAAAATTGAGTAAATTGTTGCAATGTAGTTTACCTTACAGAATAATTTTTTCAAGTCTTTCATACATCCTTTATTATAATGCATATGCATAATGACATTCTAGTGTTTTAATCAACCCTTTTTCAACTCGCACATATAACACACATATCAAGCGTTTTTCATTTGAAAATGGTGTTTGGTTTTTTTAAATCCTCTACATAAACACATTGAGAGTGCCTGATATACTGCAGTGTAATGCTGTGTTGATGTTTGCGTTGAGTTGAAAGTACTGCAGTGCAATCCCACAGACACTAACAGAGGTCTACATGCTACGATGACTCAGTAAAACCAGAGATGCCTGTCGGATAAGCAGCAAATCAAGCTTAGTGTGAGATACTAATTCGGGATGGACATCAGAGTGAGTCCCATTTTAATTACCTTACCTGTCAGCCTGCCTGTTTACTCCCTACTTTTCCTTCACACCTGCAAACAATTCCAATGAGCCATCTGTTTCTCATCCAGCGATCAGCACTCCCAGTATTTAAGCCCCCCTCTTTCATTTATTCTACTGTTGCCTACTCTGTGCTTGTTTCTTATACAAATCTCCTTTTTTCCCCAAATTATTCTTTATTATTATTAAACATTCACTACCACAAAGACGATCTTGGGTCCTTTACAAACCTCAACATGACAATTTCTTCACGTTATGCACAAAAGAGTCACAAAAGCTTATAAGAATCAACCAAGCTGTCAAGTGAGTTATATTCCCATTAGATTTTGATATAACCCTTTTTAAGAACATAAACTTTTTTAAGAAACAAAGTGGTTCTGGAGAGGCATGACATCAAAGTTTTTTAGCTTGATATAAATTTGAAAAATTAAGAAATCCCATAGAAAAAAATGCAGAAGTGAAATCAGAATAAAATAAAAAAAGAAACCCTATAAAAAGAGAAACTCATTGGATGGCAGAGTAAGTTATCTTTCTCATCTTGTGATAGCGTTGGGCTTAAAAGAAACCTCCCAGCTATGTGAACACAAAAAGTGAAAGGCTAGAGCTTTTTACAATCATCTAATGAAAATTGCCACCTTACACTCTGGTTTAGAGAAAATTTAAACTCCCTTTATCCTATTTATTTTACAAAGAGTCAATGTAAACATATAAATTAATAATTAATTGCTGTGTTTTTAGTAACCATACTTCTTAGTTACATTGATAATACAGTGACATCAATTACTACTTCAGCTTGTTAATTAATAACATTCATTTATTATTAATAATACCTTCACAACTGACAAGAATAAATTCAGAATACCCACTAACCCCTTTACTTTTAGCATTTTGAATAGTAATGTATGAAATTAATTCCTAAAGGCATGCCTTAAGCATAACTGCTTGTCTAAATCAAACAAGTCTTGGCATCTGACCTTAAAATTACTCACATTGAAATGTTTCACATTAATAACTTCGTCTTTTTTCCATAAAACTGAGGCAATGGGGAACTCAGTGGATTTATGCAGCATGAGTACTAACACTAACACAATAACTTTCAGCAGTGTCCAAAAAAAGTTTGTGATTTTGCTTTACCTATGCTTAACTTATGAAAATATCTATAAATAGCAACCTTGTTTTTTCTTACATACAAATGTCTTCAATCAGTCACAGCAGCATCCATGCTGTGCCACTGCCAACAAATCAGAGCTGGGGGTGTTAAAACAGCCCATTTATATTTACATTTTAATTATTGATCAAAACAAGTCCCGGTGTGCATATTTGTATGATAAACAGTACAGCATTTTGTCTAAAAAAGTTATGGATGCACAAGGACCCTTTCAATAAGCTAATTGCTGGAAAAAATGCCTTTTATTCAGCACTTGTTTTAAAAGCTTCTTAAATTTATGCAGTAAATGGACAAAATTGACATTTTAGTTTAACGTGTGCTGTCAGTCATACAGTTGATTATCTCCTCCCATCACATGTGCCAGCCTGGGCTTCATGAATAGATTGTGACAGGCAGTGTGTGGGATGTCCCTTTGATGAATCTGCACTTGTCTGTTCTCAGCAACTGCTTATTACTGCCTGGTTAAAAAGGGGCTGAAAACAAATGGCACAATTCATTTGATCCCATTTGTTTTCTGAGGTGCGATGTCTGATTGTCATGAACCTGGGCAAGACAACGACATTAAGGGCAAAAAGATGACATCTAAAATTTGCATGATATAATTAACTTTTGGTGCCACATAATATAGCTGACTTTAAGCCCTAATATATTTAACTGTATTAATGTACATAAAAACAAATTAGTGTTTCAGCAGCTTTCAGTTTTTATGCTCCAACACTCTCAGATAAGCTTCCTGCTCACTGTAAAACTGCTCCTACTTTGACTTTATTTAAAACAAGGTTAAAACTTTTCTATTTGTAGTTGCTTATTCTTAAAACTTTTAATTCTATTCATTTAATATTATCTTTAAAATTTTGTAATATTTTTAATTTATTTTTAATCTGCTTGTCTTAATGTTATATATATATATATATATAATTGTATGTTGTACAAGCACTTTGAATTGTCTCTGGCTGAAAGGTGCTATATAAATAAAGTTGCCTTGCCCAAAGCTGCTTAGTGTCAAAATAAGTCTTATCTATTAGGTATCTTAATTCTTTCTTTTGTGGGTGGGTATATTACATTTGAAATGCCATTTTTGAGCTAAGTAAAATGGCCCCACAGTTTTGGGGACGTACCTTTGTTTCCATAAGGAAGCCTTTAAAGTTACACCGGAAGTCAAACGCAGCTGTCGCTATGGTAACAGCTTATAAGAAACAGGACTTTTTCGCTTCAGGTATTTATTTGAGCAAATAAACAGGCCTTTATCTTACTTTTCCATTTCTAAAATAATAATAATAATAATAATAATAATGTTTTTTTTCCTCGGTCAAAGTTAGACTTAGAAGTTAACTTCAGGACAAGTAATGGAGTCGGAGTTGAATGACTGGAAAACCAGACGCGGTGGTAGAAAACAGCACAACAACGTCAGCGACAAATGCCTACTACTTACTCCTATGGTAAAGACTATAAATTGTAACACTTTGCGATAATAGTATGAGCTAAATAAGCTAAAGTTATGTTCTGCGGAAAAGATAGAGATAGCAAATGTGCGCGTTTTGTTTAATTCAACCTAAACTGGTCCTCTGTGTAGATCCACAGCTGCAAGTTGCACCTGATGACAGCCAAAACACTGGTTGCGAGAAACCTGCAAACGATGGTAAGTAATAACATGACAGGGACAAATATGTGGGTTAGTGGGCTAAAACAGTACTAAATTAATCACGTGTTGCGGCCTTTGAATGATACAAAATTAATTAATGGCAGAGACAGTATTCACTATCGAGTTTGAGATATGTTTGTGTTATTGGGTTTTCAGTTTTATTTCTTTATTAAACACAAAAAGTTCATTTGTAATGGGAAAGGTGGCTTGTTTTAATAAGCCAGTGCTATTGAAAACTTTCTAATACTCTGAAAAGGTAAAATTATTAGTCACTGCTTGAATCCATTGCACAAACAGCCATCTATATTATTTGTTATCTTCTTGGAAGTACTTTTTATGTCAGTATTGCATGTGTTTTTAAGTGCTTAGTTTCTGATGACAACTTTTGTTTACTATTTTTCAGTCTGATACTCAAGATTTCAATAAACAAACAATCATCAGTACCACACAAACAGCTGGTGATTCTAACCCAGGTAAGCTTTGTACATTTGACTCCAAAATCCAAAAATGCAAAAAGATTCTTTCTGAGGTTTAGGTCAGGTAAATTTGCTGGCCAAAAATCACAGTGTTTATTATCAAGAGCAGATAGACAGTATATCAGTTTAGGCAGGTGCCAAGTTCTACTGGCATCACCATAAAGCTTATCAGCAGAGGGAAGCATTTGATTTCTCATAAATTTCTTAGTAGACTGGCATGTTGCATATTCACTATTTTCCTCCTAAGCCTTCTGTTAATATATTTGGATACAGCACTGTGTGAACAGTCGTCTTCTTCAGCAATAAACTTTTGTGGCTTACCTTCGTGCGTCATTGACTGACTGCTGGACAGCTGTTAAGGGAACAACCTTTGATTGTGTAGAGCAGGGGTGTCAAACTCCAGTCCTCAAGGGCCGGTGTCCTGCAGTGTTTAGATGTGCCACAGGTACAAAACCGCTGGA